>JAMBLF010000570.1:0-239417 GCA_030578115.1 Leucoptera coffeella | reverse complement strand
ATAGATCCCCAGTCGTTTAGCCACCTTTTACGTCATACTAAAAGAAAGACAACTAGTTAGCATTCTTCGTACTTGACTATAACACTAAGATTGTGTAAGCACTTATGTATGCATAAATACATATAATACGCCTAAACACTTCATAGATACGCTAGCCGGTTACACCTCCGCATATACTCTCGTCCGCTATAGACATTAATTACTAATTGTACCCTTCTACCTTTTGAACAGTTCAATATCTCATAATTACAAATAACGTTATTTTATTGAACGTAGATAGTAACGTCTCTTGTTAGTCTGGGAACATAATAGAACCAGCTGTCTTTCTTCCCGGCATGTCGTAGGAGGCGGCCAAGGGACAAGGGGTCTATAGAATCTAATCGGCGTTAGGCTAGCAACCTGTCACCAATGTTCCATATAACATTCCCCAATATTCATGCTAAAAGTGACCTATGGGATATTATCGACTCTAATCTTCGAACCTTTCCTAAAGATCTAAAGGAACGTAAATGTTTATATGTATGTAGATATGAATATTGTCTTAGAGTTTCTGTCCGCTTCGAACGGGATATAAGGACGTGAGTATATGTGTGTGTACATAGAAAGTATTAAACACAGTCGATATGGGAAAGCAAATTTTCTCTCTCCCATTAACACACAATGAATAACTGTATTGTTCGATGTGTATGTATGTGTGTATGTTTTGCGTGGGCCCACGTATTGTGTACAAACATTTTACTTTAAAAAAGGTAGCGAGTATGGAACTTCAATCTTAATGTAAGCATTTGCAGTATCTGCAACCTATGACGCTAGACTCACCTTGTCAGAAATATTAATTGTAGTAATAAATGATGTTATTTAAGAGTAATAAAAATACATTTACGAAATGCATCGAATATTACGGTGAGGGAAAACATCGTGAGTAAACCTACCTGTTTCGCGAAAAGGTAATAGTCAGTGCTTGTAAATGGCGACATGGCTTACCACCTGTCACATTGAGTACTGACTATCTGGTTAACACGTGGGTTCGAGGTGGCCATAGAATTACTACCTTCGCAATTGTGGAGATGGACACCTGCCCATCTGAAGTCCCCGCAAGAGTTAATGGTTGTAAACGCGTTTGTCTTTGTCTTTAAGAGTACTTCGTAGTAATGACAGTAGCTTGACTAATAACCCGAAAGGATCATGAAGCGTATTTGATACACCTGTGTATATGACAAAAGGATATACAATACATACATAAACACACCCTTTTCCCTTGAGAGGAGTAGGCATAGAAAGTAGTTTGTCAGGATCAATACAAATAGGGATATTAATCTATCCCTCAGTATAGGAAACAATAATTTTATGTTGATCTATGCCAATAATACGTTTCATTTAGTTATCAAATATCGTGACGAAAGACATCTACTAGTATTCTATTTCCGTCCCTTATGAATGTGCGTATAAACCACTATTAATAGCACTCTTACAACAGTCCTCGTTCGTCGTACGTTATTTTCGGTCATAGTAAACAGATCGCTATAAAAAACGTAGTACCTACCCGTGGTTACTTGATGAATTATATGTTTGTTTGTTTGCAAACTTATACCGCTCTTAAGATCGTATTTTATCGCACTTAACGTATGATAGCGGTTTAAGAGCTTTCTGATATGAACTTATGTACTCTAAAGTGTAGAGTGAACTCTAAAGACTTTGAAATATAATATCTACTTGCTCATCTTTATTGCTATCGGTGTTATTATGGAATTAACTGATCTGTAATAGGAGAAATTGCTAAATAATTGTCCAATAACTTCCATTAATACTAACCCACTAAATATAGGGCCGAAAGGGGACTAGTTAGTCAAACTGTATACATTATAACAACACAACACATACAACATGTCAACACTGTATAATAATCATCTCAGGGCAATATTTATAATGATCACAGAGCAACCATTTTTTCATCCTTCTACAATAAGATCACACGATACAATATAGAACTGATGTTTTTGAATCATCTCATAATTTCTCTTACTAGGTGGGCCGCAAAAAGAATACTACTCCTAGCTAGCTAGCTGCCTAGCAACCATATTATCGTGTTCTGTGAAATTCTACCCCCATTGATTATACGGTGCATGTATTTACCTATTGTAATCTCAAAATGAGTCTCAAACTAAGTGAGTTTCATATCTACATCTCACCCCCATTTACCAGATAGTCATCAGCTTTTCCTCTGATAAGCAGGCAATGACCTGTGACACAACCGCTCGCATTCCTCTCGGTTTAACCCAGCTGGCAGGCCGCCAAGTTCTGCCCAGCGACCGGTTGGGCGGGCGGGAGATATGTGGGTTAGGTCTGTTCGCTGGGGGTATCGTTTAGGGATTTTGAACGGAATAATATAAAATTTATTTTAATAATTTTCGCAGTTTAAATTTTTTATAACAGTTTTTTATCTTAATTTAATCCATCAAAAGAAAAAGAGTCAGGTTGACTAAAATGCAGTGCTTTACTCTTAAATTCTAACTAATAATAAAGGTTTTCAAAACACACATTGTCATACAGTGCAATACCAAGAACTCAGTAACCGTTGCATTTTAATTTATTCAAATTATTTGCGACAGGCCAATTCGAAGAAAAATGTCTCTACGTATCTTAGTAGCTACCAACGGCATACTGAAAGAGTATTGATATTTCCTCGAGAATTTTTATACCCATAACCATTCCATCCATTATTAGGGATAATGAAACCTCATACTTTTGAGACACTTGATAAAAGATCGTATACATATAGTACACAGATAGTCTACAGTCTACAGATAGTGACTACATTTAGTCACGCCTCTTTTACGTCCCAGACTCGCATAGGACAGCAGCACAAGCCCAAGGAATGCGCCACACGCATACACACAACGTGGTAACCCAATTTCTTGTTTAATTTCGTTTCATCTTGCATCCATTGTCTGCGCCCCAGAAACGCGTGCAATACGGCACTTGTACGCATCTGTTTGAGTCCCAAACTCGCATCAGTGACGAATGTACACCCAGAAACACATACACCATTATAATTGGAGTTACAATGCAATTGATATATAATATTATACTGACTATCTGGTTAACTAGTGGGTTCGAAATGGACATAAAATGACTACCATCGCAATTGCGGACATGGACACCTTTGACTACCCCGCAAGTGACGTGCAAGTTAATGGCTGTGAACGCGTTTGCCTTTTGCTTTGTCTTTTGATATATAGTATTGGTGAATAACGGGTTTAACAATAGGTTCAATGTAACCCCAGTCTGCGACGATACAAGAACGGCAGCTAATAACCAATCTAGTCTAGTTCTAATCTAGATTCGTACGTGCATCAATGACATGTAACTATGCATACTTAAGGCGGGGGTACGTAGTGTGAAAAAATAAGAGAGTATAGAAGAAGACGTAAGTGAGAGGAGATAGATCTGTCAGGGTCGTTTAAGATGGCGATCGAAAGTGTTTACCCATCTCCGTGGAACGTAAATATTGACGATTATTGGCGGTGACAGTCAGATAGACACTATATTGAAAAAGGGTGACGTTAGGGTACCTATAACCGCCGAGTGTTTATGAGAATATGTATGAGTGTCAATGAAGTGAAAGTGGTATGTCACGATCGGGATAAATGGGGATCAGTGATCTCTGCCTACCCCTCTACAGGGAATCAGGAGTGATGTGTATGTATGTACAACGTAAGTATGTATAAAATGAAACCATGACAACGCTTTTAACCCATTAGCTTAACCCTATGAACACCTGAACCTATTACAATGAATCAACACAGGCCTGGAATTACCCCGACAACATTACCAATAACAAGTAAGCGTGTCAATAAATTGTCACTCATATTACTGGCAAGTTTGCTGTGGCCTATGGTCACTCTCTCACCACCTCAGAATTAACGATCGCATGTATGCAATACATTCGTTGACTATTGGCTTTTCCCACAATTAAACTGGGGTTGAATTTTCATTCCAATTGTCTCGCCCTCCGTTTGTCACGCGCCACTGCGTTATTGAATAGAGGGTGAGTGTAAAATGAATAGCTTTACCGGACTATTCGTAAATTGGATATGATATTGGATTTTATTTAACCCGTGCTGGGACGTAAATAGAGTGATGACTCGTTTATTTACTCTCTGTTAAGTTATAACCATGTTAAGCAACATTGGAGTTGTCATGGTTTTAATTAGGAACGTCGATGCCAGTCTCATTGCAATTAACACATAGTAGTTAGTCGATTACCCATCGATTACATATACATTCATATCCTTTAACCCCTGTCAGGTTGTACAAAACCTCGGAAACACGATAATATCCTAGATCACTTTATAGCGTGAATATTAAAGTAACTTGCATGTTACCTAATAAAATCTATTGGGCGTTGTCCTAACAACTTGTCACTGAAATTAAATTTTAAGGCTATCACAAACCCAGTAATTGTAACTCTTTAGCTACCTTTGTGTACGTTAAAATAAATATGTATATATGAAAAAAAATATGTTATATATGAAATATAGAATTGTTTGTAATAGCTAAATGTGGACGACCATATAGAACTACTAAACTAGTTATAGAAAAGTTAATTTAGACGGACGGAAACCGTTCATAATTATGTCGAGAAGTAAGACAAGTACACACACTATATCTAAGAAATAATTGAGGATAACAAACATATTTATATTTGTTAGCCAATGCGAAAACTGAAGGCAATTATGAAACGAACAATTTGGCGTTACGCCATACTATTTTGAATTCGCAATTTTGTTATGAGACGCTTAAAATTCTCGTATTTATACAGCGTAAACGATGATGGACTAACAACCTTCGTTGTGAGCTGACGGTCTTATACCACATGAATTAACTCCCAGGTATTTAATTATGAATTTATTCCACCATAGTTAGATCAATTATAGTTAAGAGTTTTAAATAAGGTTTGGATTAAAATTACTTTCGTGATATTAATCCTGTTATTGGAATCAAGTTGTAGTAAATAGATTGGTTAACTAGTGCTAGTAGTAGGTCAGCCTAAAAATTCTAAACATAACATTCTCTTCGTCAATATTTTATATTGTAACTTCTTTGATTATATGATAGTAACTTATTGCTAGTTCACCACCCATACATTCATTTTGCCAGCTTACTCTTACTCATACTGAAATGTTTTTATTCAACAAGGTCAAAAAATTTACTCTTCGGAAGTCCTGGTTCGGAGAACAACAAACAAGAATATACAGCTTTCAGGAATTTTTGTTCAGTGCCAGTTACAAAACAAAATGAAAACAAATAGTTATTTATGATTAATAATTAACGGGACTTATTGCGTAAGTTTTTATATAATAAAATTACTTTTATTAACCCGACGTTTCGGCTACGTTGCAGTAGCCATGGTCACGGCCAGACTGACGATTCATATTTCTTCGCCTCGTTATTTAGTTAATAATATTTCATAATACTCTTTTATCATAAGCCAGCTCATTACACCCCAGTCCAGCTCAGACCTAAATATAACCCTGGGCCCTCCGTGACCCACATATCCCGGGAGATCGATCCACCCCGCCAATGAACCGCCGGTCAGAGCTCTACTATCACCACGTTCGAGGTCGGCCGTTAACCCTCGCTACCTTTTACAAGCTCACTCTTTATGTACTATGAAATAATGGGACGATGGATTGGTAATTAGCTGTTTGTTTTCTTCAGATGTAGGAGAATATAAGGAAGGGATTAGAGATATATAGATAAATAATTGTTGAGAACTGGCAATCTGTAGCCAATATAGAGAGCGACTGTGAAAATGTTGTTGCATGTTATTTTCATACATATATTACTAAAAAAGGGTGACGTTAGAAAGAGCTATAACCGCCGTGTGTATGAGAAGATGTATGAGTGTCAATGAAGTGAAAGTGGTCTGTCAGGATCGAGACAAATGGGGATCTGTGATCTCTGCCTCTACAGGGAATCAGGCGTGATGTGTATGTATGTATATAAAACTCGTGATTCTTTTCCGTCTATTTTTCAATTCTTGTGTTTAAATCGTACAAATTGCATTACATATTATGAAGATATGCGTATAAACTATCAGATTTTTTCACGAACAAAATGGGGTTCGAATTTCCTTTCTTTTGTCTCACCCTTCGTTTGTTACTATTTTATGTAGCAAAACCTCACAAAGAATACACCAAAGGAAGTATATAAAAACTTCATTCTGAATCAATTCAGTGTTGCCCTAGGAAAAACCTCAAACAAACACTCAGACAGCATTGTATTGCAGATACATGGCCAGAAAGGTAGCTATATTACAGGTGTATCTAATTTTGGGCAGAATAAAAACTCTAATAAATATCCATTGTTTACCTTTAGAAATACACAACTACTATCAGATTTGAAATGGCATTGGTATAGAATATAAGTAACCGATTGATATCGATCCAATAATTACCAGTCTCCCCTAATAACTTCGTCGAGTCAACATGCCAGTAAAAACCTAAGTCCATTTGATTAATGAAGCAGACCAACTGTTATTCCGTAAATGTGTGAAAAGGTGCTTAATATCTACGAGTCATAGTTTGACAATCTGTCACTATTCTATCAAGCTAACGTACAAGACCATTATCACTTGAGGAATAGTTACCAATTAAAATGCAATAACTAATAAGGGAACGACTAACTACTCCAAATTTCCTATACGCGTAAATACTATCTAGGTGAACTATATAGTACGCGTATCTGCGGAATTGAATCTGTTATTTATACATATGTAGGAAGACAAAACACATACATTACGCCCCTACTTCCTAGTGGAATAAGCAGGGACTCTAGATCTCTACGTTGATACACAAAAATCTCTCTTAATTCACTCACATCCGTTACCTCTCTCATGCAAGCTTTTCTGTTTTTCACACTATATTTACACCCATCTTGAGAAGAATGTCGAAGTTAACTTACACTACACGACTATCATCCTGTGTGGCGTAGTAAGGAATAATAAATTCGCTAAGTACGTGTAACCAACCTATTTTAAATTTAATTTCTAATCTTACATGCGGTGGATGCATTCATGTCATATCTGTCTCATATAGCATGTTAAGTAGGTAGAGCATAATATATACGTACTCATATTTCATACTAATATTGTTGTTATAAATAGTAACATAAGCCACCGCTGAATCTAACCTTCTGCACTTCTACGGTTTCGCGAAATCATGCAACAGTTTTCACGTCTGGAAACTTTGAAAGGAAAATTCTTTTTTGATGATTCATGGGTTTTTATAAAAAGGGAATGGGTGGGGAATAACCGAGTAATATTCTGGCAAATATACAAAAGGCATACCCTTTTCAATACATTACTTACAATAATGAATTTAAGAGCTATATTTTAATACTCATTTACTTATGCACTTATACGAAAGCTGTTATTGCCGTGTAGTTAGTATGTAAATGGATTGACGATTTACCTGTAACAAAAAACAACGTATTAGTTAGTATAAAATATTATAACTATATCATACTTCATTCGAAGGATATAGTGCTATTGAACTTATGAACAAGGTAAATAATAATAATAATCCTTTATTGGAACTCTAGATTACATTAAATAACACAATAGTACTCATGAATCAATCATTCATCAGTTACAATACAAAATTTATTAAGAAAAATGTTATACACGAATAACTTATATGTTAATAAATGATGTAATAAAATTAATATGTTATTATATTAAGTAATAAGCTGCCTTTCTTTTAAGCTATTGCAATTAGACTTTACCCCAAAAAAGGAACCAATATTTACCCTATATGTGTATGCTAAGTATGCAAATACCATGAAGTTGCGTGTTAGGATCCTCTTTAAGATATTTGGTACCAGGTACCAGATGGTACTATAGTTGTATTGTGGGTTAAACAATGTTTAGGAGTTCAGGAAGTAGAGATTTATTATCAATACCATTAGTTATAAGCACATTGAAAAAGCGATTTCCGATCGATCATCGAATTTAGGACTGGTAATTATGTGATAAGATCATTCGGTGATTAAAACACACTAATTTTAGTTAGCTTTGTTATGTCCCGTAGTGTTTTCATCTGTCACTCCATGCCCATTTTTCAGATGATAATGAGCCAATAACCGTTCCTAAACAATATAGTTAAGAGAACAGAAATGGCCAAGAGAGGTACACCTTTTTCTCCCACCAAATTACACAATAACCCAAAATCAACAAATCGATGCTCGGAAATCGAACCCTCAGTCCAAACAATGACTAGA
This sequence comes from Leucoptera coffeella, assembly GCA_030578115.1. NCBI lineage: Eukaryota > Metazoa > Arthropoda > Insecta > Lepidoptera > Lyonetiidae > Leucoptera > Leucoptera coffeella. The sequence goes on along the minus strand of JAMBLF010000570.1, from coordinate 231,134 downwards.
GGTCAAACCAACAATCCAGCCGTATGTACATAGGTATTCCATTAATTTCTTTCGCATCGCAGAGGTCGTGTGTCAACTGATATGTCATTGAAGATAATAGATGTAACTCTAGGGTCACACTTATTAATAGCTAGTCAAGATTGTCATAGTACCAAATTAACAGGGATTTTGGTACGTACATAGACACAGCCGTTTTGTATGGATAGACTTTTGGAGGTATATTTCCTTGGACGTCTTTAGCAAAACTATCGAAGTCGTGGCATTTAGACTTAATGCTAACTTTGTCAGATAACTAGATTTGTCTAAAAATACTGTGAAGAAAAAAGCTTCTTCTTCTCGGTACATCTATGAAATGAAAATCTGTTTATTCAATATAAGGATCATACAATCGCATGTTAAAGGACAAAATGTATCTATCTTTTATCTAGTACTACTAGTAACAGCCAGTCACTAACTTTCAATATCAATCCCCTTTACAACCCCGACAATCAATCAAAACTTTACCAAGCAATTTCCAATATTCCAGCCAACCATACCAGTGACCAGCCAACATAACTCAATAGTAAACTTATCATGTAACCGCCATTGTATCTCAATTGCTCAAGTATTAATAGGAAGGTGATGTCATCGCACAACCGATGCCCATTATGTAACCCGACCGTGACTGATTGTGATCGAACGGATACGACAGGTTGGGGTCGTGGCCTCTTTGGTTTGGTCGCGTTATACCTGTGCTCCTGAGGCCTAATTTATGTACTTTGGGAAGAGGTCGCCCTAATAAGACGTAGGATCAAATAGGCGATATACTGAAGAAGGGACAACTAAGTCCGTATTAAAAAAAGCCTGTAAGGAGACAAACATACAAAAAAAAACGAAACGTATCTTCTCGGTTACATAATTAATCTAATAGGTTTATCATTACTAGCTATTAGTTTTGTAAAAGCATTTATACAGTATAGTTGTTATTTAGCGGTTGCTAGTACATCGCCCAATAGATCATAATATTGTCCCAAATCTCTTAGTCGCCGTCTACGTTATGTAGAGTAAAAATGTAGCTAGTTATAGATAGATTCTCACTAATCTACGGCTCAGTCTAACTTGGAACATTAATTAACTAATGAGACATGGTACAAAAAATGGATTTACATTGTAATTAGTAGGTAATACATTAGAACACTTTATTCGTAAGTAACCAACACGTAATTACCAGCACGTATACCTTATCATCACGTCTGCTAATGAACGGAGACATGTCCAGAGATAAAAAGATGTATTTTAAAACATGCATTCACATTGACATACATAATATAGTATAGGGTGTAGCCGCGTTAACATACCACTTCAAATTAAGCAATGCTGGGCGTAGTTAGCGTTTGGATGGGTTATCACTTTCTATTGGTTACGGTGAGAGTAAAAATAATAAGGAAACCTTCATTTTATATGTACCTATAGGTAATAGTCAACCTCCGAGATGAAGTCACAACCTGCCACGATGTACGTCGTGTACTGGCTAACTGTGAAATTAGGAGCTTTGGAGGAGTAACTTAGACATTCTAGGGTCGCTCAATGCAATGCCATCCCTAATAGTTAGTGTCAATGGTCACGAAGCTATGTTATGTCATACAAAAATACGCTGCATACAAACCAACGCATCAATAAAACATGTAAAAATAGTAACTGAAATCCTAAATAACTACATAAAGACGAAAAACAACAATATAAGTGAATTTAGTCAATAAAGCGTAAAAAAAAGTTTATTGGAATGTCCCAAAACGAGATTAGTAGTTTAAAGGTCGGCTTGGGATGACATCATGATGCCGTTAAGAGCCGACGCAAGGCCCACGAACCGGTCCGTGTAGGCTCGCCAACTAAAGCCGTTTGCAGGCTTCAACGACTATTCTAATAGGTGGACATAACACAGACTATTCTAATACATAATACGTGGACAAAACGGTTGGTCAGTGTCTGGATGGATGTCTATCCGAATATTCGCGTAAGGTCACGTAAGGTACTGAATATCTGGATAAAAGATTATTTTTATTGCATTGCTTATAAAGATGTTGAATATAAATTTGTCTAACTATTGGGAAATAGGTGTGTGATTATTTATACACGCTGAGAGAATCTAAGAGACCTTGATTTATTATAGGGATTGTCTTTAATATAGTGTAACAGTTAAGGCAGCTTGTACCATTCTAATTATTTACGTCTCAAACTAACTAGTCAGGGATGCACGATGAAAGAATCAATCCTCAAATTGAGGCTATTGTTTTATATAGTCAAGTAACTACTTAATTGTAGAAAACTAACTATCTATGAATTCTACTTATTTGAGATAACGCCATCGAAAGAGTCAGCGAGATTAAAAAGATTACTTAGTTACTAAAACTTTAACTTAGTAAGGTTTAAAACAACCATAAATACACGAAGCTAAATAAAGAATCCTACAATCTTAAAACATTTGACGAATATAAACGTGCGCTTCACCTAAATTATTGTCGAACCGAAGTCATTTAATTTAACGACAAACACGACACATAAATTAAACCTCGGAGAATTTCTATTTTTAACGATTACTTATAACACTTACTCAGTTTCCTCAGTAAACAGCGTGAGTCAGTTTGTTTGTCACACTTATTAATAATCACTTGACATATCGTTTCATTCACGGATACCTAACCAAATACTTACATCGAATAACTAGTAGTTAGTTAGATTCACAAGAGTATGTAATACCAAGTAAACAAACGTAAATTGACAGTGCATGTTATATAACGTACCTACATGGTTATATATTGTCAGTGCAAAGGCAAAATGATTCTAAATCGTTTACGGCTAGTTGTATAACAGTATCAGAAAACATGAATATTCAAGGAACAAAAAATAACAAGAGTAAAATATCCATACAAACCCCAGAAAGAAACGCCTATGGCTTCAACAGAAATATCTTCAAACAATACATGACCTGTTTCATTAACATATACATTAACGTCCTTTAATCCCTTTCGGGGTGGACGGTACCTTTGAAACACTATAATATCTCCAAGATCACCATTGAGCATAAACATGATGATGATGAATAGGAACTTAAGCCCAAGACCCTCAGAACTATAAATAACCAATCAAACTAACGAGCCAAGCAGCCGTATATATCATTAATTCATAAAAATGACCTAACCGGGCAAGCACCCGATAACCTCCAACATAATCAACGAATGACATAATGCATTCAAACGCTCACAACAGTGGAAGGTTAAACGCTTTGTTTGTGTATTATTTTATTCACTTATGAGATAATAGTTAATCAGGGACGTTAGTAGAATTGTAACTAGCTGCCTGTCTTCTCGGTATGTACGAGTGTAAAGGGTAAATGGGATTAGGTGGTGGAATAGTAACCAGTCATCATTGTTCGACATTAGATGGTTAGTACACAATCAGACTCAAGAGACTCAAGAGATATTACGTACCCGAGTGTCTTACAACCCTTAAAGGGATTAAATAACGTGACTGTGTATGTATGAATTTATTCCTATAATTAACTAATAGTAAAAGTATCTTAACTCTTTCCACCCTAACAAGAAAAGAAACACACAAGAATATGAATATAACTATATTAGTACCTAAACACCGCTAGATACCTGAGATTCGAGTCCATCAATGCAACTTGGAGAAAGTAGTATAACCACAGACATAGGTCCCCAGATAGTCAACTCCTCTTCAGAATCAAAACAGCCCGTGATTGCTTAAGTGGCCACCCATCTAGGCACTGACCACGCCCAGCGAAGCTTAACTTCGATAATTTAAGAAGAAAATTATAGTTATGTAACTTAACAATCTTCTCAAGACAGGTTGACGCAGCGTGAAGAACAGAAGAGCGTATATGGGAAGGTTAATGGGTGTGAGTGAAGCAAGAGAGATTTGTCAGGATTGTTCCAGGTGGCCATCAATAGAGACTCAATAGTCTCTGCCTATCCCGTTAAAGAAGTCGAGCCGTGAATATACATATGTACTGTATGCGTTAACGCGGCTACGGTCGTTGTAAGATGTACAGATTATTACCAATGAAAATAGAGTTAACCGAATTAGTGACTGATATAAACTAACGTTTAATGATAGATAAACATAGTGTTCAACGCGTTTAATAGCCTAGCTTCAAAGAGAATTGCCTGGATCGACCGAAGTCTAAAACCTAACGGTATTTGCAATTTATTACCTAACCACGCGTCGTTTCAAGTCTAGCCACTTAAATAAACTAGTAAACCTAACAAGATACCTGAGTGCTTGTTCCTTGAATGAAAGAAGTACACGACGGAATGGAACGAGGTAGATAGAGCCTACCTCGTTCTATTCCGTCGAAATGTTTAAATATTTTGTCATGTGTATTTTTTGGCAAGAATATTGGGGTTGTGATGTGATACGGTACATTGGTGAGCAGATTGCAAGCGCATCACCAATAGATTTCAATCACCTCTTGAGAATAACGGTAGCTAGTTACCATTCTTTTTACGCGCCAAACTAGCAAGGGACACTTATAAATTAAATATTGCAACCAGCCCACGCGTCGCCAGAAACTAACAGCTGGATCATGGCCAAGCGATAAAGCACATTGGGTCAAGGATGCTGAAATGGTACGTAAATAATCCTTTTGGACGTGGACACAAGCTCTACGTTCACACTGAGAAAGTTATAGTTACATTTGGTACATGATGGAGAGCCAAGCCTTAACTACCGAGGTTGTGGTGACTAAGGTAGGTAAAGGTGGCTAAGAAGATCCGTTAATAGTTAGTCATAATAGTCATACTAACAAACAACACATATTTAGATGGGAATCACGAATGAAATCAAACATGGGAGACGTTAGAACTACCAAGAACTACCCAATATGTTTGTAATAACAAGTTTATGGATGTCAAAGAAACGGAAATTGTTTAACTATCAGGATCCGCTAACTCGGATATCCGTGATCTCATTAAACTCTTTACAGGTCAAAGGGCGTATGAATTGGAAAAGGGCACTAAAATGTTAAATAGTTGGTCAAAATCTAGAAACTAATAACTATTCTACAGAATTTCCACCAACCTCTTAAACTATAACGAGATGGGATATCTAGTTACTGTGTATTAATAAAAGGGCGCTCGTAATCTCATATTAATTAGCAAAGCACACAGATAACCCTTTACTACCTACGTGCTTTAATTACGCGTATGACTCACGAGATAAAACACAGCTGATCGATGTGCTGATAAGGAAAATAAACACACAATTTAGATAAGGAATGTAGGTGACTGTAAGAGGAACATGCAATTATCTATTTATGTTTCGGGATATTCTGGGATGTGATTAGTTTAATTGCTTAGTAGTTAACTGATTTATTCTCGGCTTTTTCAGACGTAAACGTAGGGTTAATCCGATCATAGGTTTTTTCACCATTTCACGGGTGGAAACATCGAAAGATTCAATAATTCGTACTTAAATATCCATATCTTTTTAACATGTAAATAAATAAGTTTATATTATCTTAATTCAAAATTAATTCAAAAAATAATTTGCCGAATACGCAGCAAAAGATGGTACTTTGGGATAAGGAATATAGTTACGAGTAAACGATTAGTTAGTTAGTTCTTGCACTTTTCGACTACATTCAAAAATCATAGATTTTCATAAATCGTAACGTAACCCTAAGAAACGATAACTAATAGACAAAAGAGATACTTCTGTGTTCCATCATAATCAAAAGACAAAGATTATGGGAGAATAACTATTTACCACCCTTCCTCTCTCCTTAAGCCTATGATAGACAACGGGCAAGCAGTAATAAACATTTAACCTGCATAGCAACGGGCGAAGCTTAGTTACCGTCTGAGTAGTTACATCTCGACGACGGATGAGTGAAAGTGCAGACAGACCGGTTACGACACTCGAACACTCTCTTTTTGGACAAAAATACGTTCGTAAACAAAAAGATAGCAGTTTTAAGAAACGTACATATGTGGGCGAGACGGAAAGCCATTGACAAATAAACAATAATTCATATAACTATTTAGAATACGTAGGGCTCGTACCAATAAGATGAACTGATGGTCATAGTCGATATACCTACTGATAAATGCTCATGTTACGTATGCGAAGGTATATGGGACCTAATGAGACGATAGTTGTTTGTCAGGATCGAGAATAATAAGAATCTATGAACACCGGTTAGGTGTGATAGGGAATAAGAGTGACGTGTATGTATGTCTTAGGTTCGGTGTCTATTTTGCATACTGTGGAGTAAGTAATCATAATATTATAGTTAGACATTTTTCATCATACAGACACCATGTGAAGATACACAATGAAACAGATTGTGGTCTGTGTCACTAACAGATACTGTTTATATTCCTATGTACTTAATACGTATAGTTATGAAATAGTCTCGAAAGTAACTTTAAAATATAAGTAAATTACAACCTTTGATTACTTAAGAAAGGATAACTGATGTAATACCGACCCCATCATCAATGGAATTTTATGTCACTAAATATCACCTTACTTAAATACCTAAGTAAATTCACAGTCATTTAATCATTGCCTCTAAAGATGAAGACAGGAAGTTATAAATAATCCTATATCAAGTTAAACAACATCTTTATTGCTTTATAAACAAACAATAATTATTCATTTCTAAAGCCTACGATTGTCACAATGACTTCATATTGAACGAGATGACCTAGGCGTGTATTCATTAATGATAAGGCCCCAGCCATGATGTCATCTGCCGTTCATCTCAATGACAGCATCCTGAGGAACAATTTAAGACTATTCTACATTGCTTAATATGTATTTTGTGCCTATAAAGTTTGTTGCTAACATGGTGACAATAAAATGAAGTGGATGTTACTCAGGATGTGGGATGTTAAGGTATTATTTACCATCTGTCATTTTGGATACTGATTATCAGGTAAACAGTGGGCGTCAAGTAGCTGAAGACCATAACTGCACTTAGGTGATGGTGGTCAATCATATATTACTATTTATAACTACTTACCCCATATACAACATGGTTGTGATGCATATTAAAGTAATATAATCATTGAGCAACGAGACAATGATTTGGAACAGAACATTATTGGTTTTTATCCCAGCTAGAGCTGTATGTCTAAGATGCATCTTATTCTACAAAGTAAATTTTAACCTTTTATTTTAATACTTATCCATAGTATTTAAAAATGTTGACAATAATACCAGCAAAGTTGTGTGCATTAGTATGTAGTGCATTAGTACAAAACAACGGTTTATCTGTTTATTAAAAAAGCACATATAAATGGTTGCTGTTTTTCCTGTTATTTAAGTAGATTGATAATAAATTGACCACTACCATGCATTATACATACAGTATAGCAACTTATACCAAATCAGTATAGCTATAAAAACCATAAACATACTGTAACCTCTTTTAAGATACTTAGAAGGTGAATGACTGCTTATAACAAACCTCTTTGGTCAGTAAAACTTCACACACATTTCCCAGTGTCTTTAAAACACCCACAAAAGGCATACAATGCAACTGCATGGCAATAAAGCGGCAATTACACGACCTAGACCCCAAATCAACCTTTGGCTACTATTGTTAAGCCACTGTGATCTCATCATTGCTCAATTTGAGAGGTTTATTGTTTTTCCAATGGACATTGTAGCTTCCTGTGAGATCACTATTTGAAGTGGCAATAGTTTAATATGATTCACATTAACAGTCATTTTGTTTTATTAATATAAGTATAAATGGTTTCAGATTCAATTCCCATCAAGTTAATAACAATGAAAATTACCATTTGTAGTTAATCCATCAATTGAGTAATTATCAAATTAAACTATTTACTTAATTATAGTATAATTATGATATTAAAACTTATTTTATTTATTGGAACTATTTTGTGATTAATTAGGCAATTATGATTATTAGTTATTTGAAATGGCATTTTTATAATGCTAACTGGGAACCATTGGTATTTGGGGATATAAAAATAGTAATGCTTATTTCCTGTTATTTATTAAGAGATTCATAATCTATCTATTAGACAAACCTTCAACTACTACAAAGGTTTTTAGTATTTATACAAAAAAAACCTTAGCCAAAACATCTTATGACCTATATTTCATTCTTAATTTAAAACGCATTTAACATCAAAGACAAACAGCCAGTCATTTAGTACAATTAAAGTTTGGTATCTCAGATCCGCCTACACTGCCACCACAGCGTTTGGTGTCAATAAAACTATAGAAATAGCATGTGATGAGACTGTGTGCAAGAAAAATGTAGTAATGTTTACAAATACTATCAATCATGTACATTGAACATGATCTATCGGTAAACAGAAGAATATTGAGTTTTAGGATTATGTTTCACTGCCATAATGATGTATGGATGAGTAAAGCCTTAAGTCTGAATTGCTTAAAAGGGTAAAAACAAGTTGATTAAGCTTGTGCTAGAAGTTGCATGCCCAGGCCAAATAAACTTATGAATTAACTATAGTAATTAAGGTGATTAAAAGATGTAGATGAAGAAACATGTTTTTAAAGTTCTGTTCGCCTCAAATGGATGAGATTATGGATATGTTTATATGCAAAGTCTTATCACGTTATTAACCGATAAGCTACTGAAGAAACAGATTGAAATTTTGGCTATGATTTCATATCTCTTTAACCCAGATACTAAGTGTTGATAAACATACGTTTAACTTCGAGTATAAATAATTTTCACGTTTTCCAATGTTGTCTGAAATCATTAAACACCGAACAACACTTCAAGAGAAGTGCTAGCCAAGTTGTTAAGTGTACTTTATCAGTAAAAAGTAGGACACCCAACCAAGGTACAAACACTTACCTTTACGAGCAAATAATCGGTGTTTAGATTTCAATTTTATGGTAAAATCGAACGTAACCTAAATGTTTGAGATATAAAAGAGAGAATTTGAGACAACATCGACGCAAACACGGAAAAAACTACGTTTCCTCACACGGCATCGCGAGTTTACGAGTCTACTCGTAATTACACGAAGTTTGTAGTTTATAATAGCTATAAAGCAACTAGCTCACCTTTCAGTTAATAAAATCCCATGAAACGACAACGGCGATCACTGGCTACCGCTACTAGTCCCACAGCGGTGTTTTTTAGCACGTAAACACTAACCACAAACAGGTTCACAAACACACAACACGACAAGGCTCTGCAAAAGCACCTCCTGACCAAACTCCTGTTGGTTTCTTACACTTTTTATTCGAATTTGTGTGTCAACCACCACAGTTTCCATTCATTTCACAAGAAATTCGTCAAATTGTTGGAATACAACACAAACGGACACGACAAGCACTCCCTGCCACGGATGACGACATCGGGCGACTGAGGAGAGGGGGCGGGGCGCCAAATATTCGCGTCAGCCGCCATTTTAGACAATGACGTCATTTTTATTACACCTTTACTTCATCTAATTAATTCAAATTACTTTTATATTATGCATGGCTCTTAGGTGTACTAATATAGCTAAAAAATAGGCCAAATGTATTTGTGCTGTAGAAGACTAAATGCCTTAATATTGCGCTAGTGTATAAATTTGTTAAGTTTTGTCAACGGTATTTGTCAAAGGAACATTGTTTGCTAAATTGTGATTTTTACATTTTTTTTAATTATATATGTTTGTATATTCCATCCACATTTTTTTGATAACCAGTTTAATATTATTGCTATGTAATTAAGAAGTTTAATTTGCTTGGTTTTTCCTATTTATTTATTTTACATGTTTTATGTACATTCGTTAAAGTATGAAAGCAAGATATTTTCATACAAAAGCATTAATTTTATTTAAAATGATAGAATAGAATGTTATTACTTTAAATAAAATATTGTATTGTGTATGGGATACTTTAGCTTTCCTTGTTCAAGTTGACTGACATTACAAGAAATTTTACAAAACATAATGATTTATTTACTGTTTCGTTGTGAAATTGTATGAGTAGTGATTAATTTCGAGGAAATTGTAGTTTTAATCTTTATTATACCATAACACTGGATTTTATTTGCAAATTAATTGTTAATTAAACATATCGCATAATTTTTCTAGGGAGAAACAGCATAACCACATTGAACAAAGGATTTTATATCATACAAATACAATGCAAGGTAATTTATTGTTTTGAGTAAATTTTAATGGAATTTGTTATGTCCAAGTACTGAATATACCATTAGGTTACCTTAAAGAGTGTCTGTTAGCTGAAATGTAAAATCTAAAATGCTATAAAACTAGTAATCAAGGATTAATTCGAAACATCTATATTAGTAGTAATAATACATATTAATTTAACTTTTTCACTGTTGTTTTCATTCCAGACACACGGCCAGAGTTGTTTGAGGAAGTTAAACTTCACAGAAATTCCAGGGAAAGAGAAAGGTATGCTATAACTTAATATAAAGTTCACCTAAGCAACAACTGATAAATTTCTGATGCAAACAAACTTCCATTTGTTTACCTTTTCTCTGCAATAGCCTTTACGAGCCTTGTAATTACCCCAAGTATACACATTCTTATTGCCAGAAAGTCAACATTAGCTTTGTATTTTGAAGTAATAACTCATACACTTAATATACTTAGAAGGTACTTATATTTCACTTTAATCTCATGAAAATTATTCAAGAAGTTGTGTTTTGTAGATTAGTTACAATCCTTATAAGTTTTTGTTGGAAATAGAATATTATTCAATGTTTATTATTGAATTATAATTGCAATAATAAACATATTAATAATGAACATTGTGAGGAATCTTGTTTCTGAAAAAATACCATTGTCTAATTATCTAATACATAGAACAGCATAGGCAGTTAAAATGCTTTGATAAAAAGAAAGTTCATTATGTCAACCAATTGTTTGTAAAGAACCATCTACATACACCTTCTCTAAGACACAGATTGTATAATAATAATAAAAGCAATTATTTACATCTACCAAAACATAACAATAATAACTTATTACTACAGATTTAATTTATCCATTTCATAAATATTTATAGTTCCTAGTGCCCTAGGAGATATTATTGTGCCTCTATGATTCTGTCCACCCTAGAAATTAAAGACTGTGAATGAATAGAAATAATAGAATGCAAAGGTAACATTGTAAGCAAATGTACCTGTTCTCCGAACAGGTAATAGTCGGTGCTTGTAAATGGTGACATGGCTTACCACCTGTCACATTGAGTATTGACTATCTGGTCAACATGTGGGTTCGAGGTGACCATAGAAAAATTACCTTTGCAATTGCAGAGATGGACACCTGAAACTCTGACTACCGTGCAAGGGTTAATGGTCGTGAATGCGTGTGTGTGTGTAACATTGCTTAAGGTTCTTTCCACCCTAGAGAATATAGCTTGTAAATGTATGTACGTATATCAATAGTTTGTATACAATATATTCTCTTCTTCCAGACATGATAACATGGCAGAGTTATACGCAGTGGTCTGCACACTACAGCATCTAGAGAAAGCGTACATGCGGGACTGTGTACGCGCTCAAGAGTACACAGCGGCGTGCAGCAGACTCCTTGTCCAGTACAAGGTGGCGTTCAAACAGGTGCAAGGGGACGAGTTCCCAACGATAGAGAGCTTTGTGAACAAGTTTCGGGTAAGTTTATGATGATAAGTGTAAAGGAAATGGAACATCTTCAATATTGGTTTTTGTTGGTATGGTTCAGGTACATATGCACTTGTCATATACGACATTAATTGGCAAATTTTACAGGAGATAGGTTTAAATTTGTTGTGAAAAGCAAAAATATCCAATATTTTGACCAAGTATTAAAATTAAAATAAAAAAATATTGAATCGAACTGTCCAGTTATTCATTTTCGCAAAAAATGGCATTAACGCCAAGTGTGCGGTTAGGTGTCGATGTACATATTTTCTGAAGTTAGCAAGAACATAGTAAAATGTGCTGCCTATTCTACAAAATAGGTATTAATCAGTATCCTATACATGTCCATAACAAAATGTTTTTACAACAGTTGGCTTTTGACTGACGGTTATAAAAATATGAAGTCTTCGAGATTTATATCAGAATTAGTTAAAAAAACAATTAACAGATACGAAAACAATTATACAGAATTTTATTTCAAAATTATTAATTTACAAAGGAAATGCACTTAAATTACTCTAAGCGGTCCTAAGCCAATGTTATTTGAGCGCTCGCCGATCGTCCAAAGAGTACGCGCAGAGATTTCCTTCGCCTTATATAGACTTGACGCAGTGTCGCCCTCTACCATGGTGTTGCACCTAATAGATGTTATTTAGTATAGTTTTGTATGGTATGATTAATATTTTATTTATTATATGTATATATGGTATGATTAGTACATACATACATACACATCACGCCTGAATCCCTTTAGAGGGGTAGGCAGAGATCACGGATCCCCATTTGTCCCGATCCTGACAGACCACTTTCGCTTCATTGACATTCATACATCTTCTCTTACACTCTCGGCGGTTATAGGTACACCTAACGTCACCTATTTTCAATATATGATGATTATGATTAGTATTGTATTATAAGTATTTTATCTTGGGTTAAGTGTATTGTATTCCAAAAATAAATTCACGAACTGTCAAAAATCTGAAATTTCTAGCGCAGCGGCGCTTAGTACCGTGCGAGTAAGTGCTGTTTTTAGCGGCCGGACAGAATATTAAATAAATAAAACGTACATTATCTATCTAGCATAAAATAAACATTGTGATTCGACAATCCAGACCGACTTCTTAGCAGACATTCTCTGTCGAACGTGACAGATAGTTTTGATCATGACGACGCGCCGCCTACGAATATGTACCAGGGGCGCAGACTTTTAAAGGTGGGCTGTCGTACGAAAAATGTAAATGTCTCGATTTCTATACAGATTTCTTTTGATCCTGATAAACTACTATTATACAGTCAATTATTAGTTTGTGTGATGTAATGTCAATAATGTTTTGCTGAAATATTGGGTAAGTACTCGTATTTGAATCGCGCTATCGCGTAGTTGTGATCGTAAATAATAGGATTTTACGATTGTGATTTATACACCGGTTCTCGTTCTATCACCGAAGTTAAGCTTAACGGAGGCGTGGGAAGTAATTGGATGGGTGACCATTTAAATTGTTCACGTGCTGTTGTTTTAGTGAGGGAGCTTGGTTTGGTTATGTAAGGACTTAGTAAATCATCTATTGGCTATTGATAATCAGGTAAAGATTGGGATTCGACTCTACATCTGTCTACCCCGAAAGGGATGTGAATGCCTATTTTGTATATAGGTTTTTTGTATTCGTCTGTCGGGTAACGACACGACGCGACGTAGCCATATCAATCGAGATCGGCGGCAGCGACGTAATGTGAGCACAGTTTTTTGTACCTATTCAGAATTATAAAACTATAAACAGAGATCCCGCGCACTCGTAGATAGTTTTCAGTTACTTTAGTAACTACGATTTAATTATAAGCATTTTGTCACGATGATGTGTATTCTCGGCATACTCAAAACACATACACCTGACCTGACAAAGCGTAGCTACCTACTTTATTATTTGTTAATTTGATATAGTAACAGTCTGGCGTATGAAAGTGGTAAGATGATTATTAGCTCTCAGAAACTGTAACTGTCAGCTATTTTTTTACGTTTTACGTTTCAGCTGCTGTAAAATAATAATAATAAATCGTAATAATTGAAAGCAATACCTTGGATATAAGAATGCTATAATAGCTACTTTTACGTTTTGACATATAAAACAGAAACTAATAATTGGTTGTGTAAAAGTGGTTTGTTAGACTCAAGAGAAATTTGTTTGGGAATCTAGAATTTCTTACATGTTTTAGTTTTTATTTTTTATCGAACTTAGTGGATTTACATAACATTTAGTACTTGATATTATAACATATCAAATCATTCTTTATAGCGGTTTGTTTTAAATACTATGAATACATTTGATATCATTTCTAAACAGTATGCGTCAAGTTAGTTTACTATGTTCGCACAGATACCTACCACCTTATTCTGAAACAAAATCGATGTTTTGTTATAGAAACAAGTCCGTGTAAAACAATTGCAGCCCCTTGTTTATCTCTGGGATAAATACTGTGGAGGTTACCTTTCTGTTTTAGTAGTGGCCAAGTATGTTTTTATATCTAAAATAAGTTAAAATCAAAGCTAATATAAGTCAATATCAAATCAGTATGATGAATTAGATTTCTTGCAGATAAATTGTTGTTATTTCATTTGTAAATTCTTATGCTATGAGTGACGAAGCATTTTTCTATAAATATCGATTCACAAAGCAATGCGGCGGGATAATAGGGGATATTTTATGTAATGTTATTTATGTTTGCGATATAAACAGGTTCCACACTACGATAGTTTCAAAAACACTAAAATAAATCACATCAAACTTGATATAACAAAATCATAACAAACTTTACTGTCATGGCGGATGCACGTTCCGTGTATCAATTGAATTGTAAACGAAACAAACACTAATAAATTATAAACAGGTTATTCAACAACTTATTATTTATTAATATATATTAAAAACATTGTAGTCATAAATATATAAAAGTAATCAATATTTAAATAATTAATGACTTGTGGTAAAGAATTGTAATTTTATAGTAACAATAAGAAATAGTGTATTGGAACGTACTTGAGTGAGTACTCTAACCCGACCTCCTGTAGGAGTCTGTGAGCCTAGTACTGCGCTTGTATTTTCGTATGGTTTTGAGCTGGAAAAGAACTTCGAAAAATATAATTTCTTCGATTTATGCGTAAAGTTTGACGAGGCAAACAAATACCTACAGACTACTGAGCAAAATTTTGGGCAGCAGGATATGTATAATAAATGTTTTTTTGGTGCGACCTACAACTCCGTTATGAGAGCCTAGTGACCGAATTCGGATTTCGATAGCAATTTGTCTCTAAAAAATTGCTCCGCGGTCTACCCTTCTTGAGAGAGATGAGTCTGAGTCGTAAAAACTCAAATTCTGCAGTTCGCCAAAAACTCAAATTCAAATTGCCAAAGAGCATCCCAAATGTATATTTATGATTTCGAGCATCACAAATGCATACTTAATCTCTGACTACCCTGAATTCGGTCACGGTCGTAATGCATAATATATAGTTATGTATATATAATTATGTATATGTGTGTGTGCATATATATATATAGCATAAATAACCTATCCTGGGGTTCACTAATTGCTGCCTACCTACTGTGAAGAAAGCTGAAGTGATGTCAGAATGTATCATGTATGTATTCTCAACTTCTTGTCATAATATCCGAAACATTAACCGGTAAATCAAAATTATTTACATTCATTATCATGATTTTTTCATATCATGTCTGATATGTACCTGTCATAGGCATAAATGACGCAAGAATAAATTTGTATCAAATATGGCGTCGCATCAAGTAAAATACTTCTTAAAATATACATGTAGAATAAATCAACTTTAGCAGTTCACTTCGAAAGAAAAAAATCGCTTGTAATATAATAAGCAATAACCTCAAACACCTAAGTGATTACGCATTGTTTTCCAAATTTCACTTATTGAACTAAGAAATAACTGATCTCGTGTGATTATCTAGCGGTTTAGCTGTCATCGCCAACAAAATGGACGTGCTCTCACGCTGGCATTCGCCAAAGACTGTTCGCGATCTATTGAAACTAGCGACTCGCGGCGGACGCGTAAGCTGTCCATATAAAAATGTATGAAACAGATGGCGGCCCAAAATTGGGCGTTTTATACTTACGAAAACTGCAGTATTATGAATAAAACAGGACCTAATATGTATTTAGTCAAATTATATAGTATTTAGAGAACCCATTATTGTATATTTTGATTTCAGATCTTACTCCGTGACGAAATAAACGAAAAAATACAAAACCCTGTTTGCGCCATTTTTCTGATTTTTTATCAACTTTATGCGTTTATATTTACGTAATTATTGATATTTAACTCTTGAAACTACTTCAGTCATCAATTTCAGTCTTTCATTATGCTACCTTGAAAGTATGATAGGTCTCAGTAAGTTCTAAATAGGTTTAAACTGAAAAATGAAAACACTCGTTTCGCACATTTCCGCGAACAATACCCTTAACTTTTAATAATGTTATATTTTAAATTCCAGCTGGACTGTCCCGCAGCGCTCGAAAGGATCAGAGAGAACAAACCCAACCTCATCAAAGATGACAAAGGGAATACTAACAAATACATTGCGGAGATTGTGTCGGTAAGTTATATGTTTTATGACTATAAATTATAATATAGCAAAAAAATTATTGCATTTTTTGCTCCTACTAATAAATTATAAACAATATGACTTGATCGATTGCTTACTTCTCTGTAGACAGATGGGCGTAATGTCTATGGTATGTCACGTAAAAATCCTCTCAATTCATTGCCTTTTCATGGAACTTAACTTATGTTGTGTGTGTTATTTAGCTCAACCGAGAAGGCTCAGTGGTTTTGAGTTTGGTGGGGAAAACACCTAAATATCATATGTAATTTATTTATTTATTAAACATCCAACAGCAAAATAACAGTTCAAGAACTTAAAACTAAGAAGCCATTAAAAGTAGCCAATTACAGGACATCCTTACAAGAGTATTACACAAAACAATGAACATGTACAATTACAAATATTAATAATCAGTGCTGGCAATGAATGCATAAAAACCAAATATAAAAAATAAAAACTGTTTATTTACAGCCACAAACAGATATGATACAAAACATAAAAAACTAGGGTTTACAATAAAAATTTACAAACTAGGGGGTATAACTTGTGCATGATATTGTCGCAGCTGGTTATGTCAGGGCCACTGCAGAGCAAAAATATGAATTAAAAAAAACTTTTACTTAAATTGTGTAAATTAATTATTTTTGTATTTTGCCACTACACAAAGTTGCATCGCCCCAAAAGTCATGAATGCGTTCGTCATTAATTTGTTTGTATCTTATATTAAAACTTATAATTTGCCTATCCATTGCAGCTTTTCATAACGCTAATGGACAAGCTCCGTCTTGACTTCCGGGCGATGGACATGATCCAGCCGGAGCTTCGGGACTTGAGAGATACCATGGACCGCCTCATCATGCTGCCTGATGACTTCGAGGGGAAGATCAAGGTACGTGGACAGGCTTTGAGTATCGCACATAATAATATTATGCGTTCTGTTATAATCTTGAACATAAGGTAATACTGATTACCTCAGACCTCGGTATTTTTCCTACCGATGACATCAATACGAGCAAGTGCAAGCTCAGCATATTTTATTCTTTACTTGATTTCATATATTTAATTTAGTTCTTAGCAAACACTCAACCGTGCCAGTACCTACTAATAGCTATCAAACATCGAGTTCATAAAATCAAATCTTTATAGTACTTTTAGTGAATAAACTTGGTGTCCTGTGAAAAAGAGTTTTTTAAAAAGCCTGAACCAACGGCCGCCCTAACAGTTCGCTGAGTGAGTGTAGCCATCATTGAAGACGATTTGCAAAGTGCGTGTTGCGTATATTTTTTCTAGTGTTTTTATACGCCGCGCTAGGGAAGTTGTTGCTCAAGTGTGTAAGCATTTCGAGAATGGAAAGAAAAAATGTCAGTCTTTTTTTTATAATTTCTTTCTTAAGCCATTCACCACTAAGGTTATGTCGGCTAAAGTACAAACACTGATGCCATGGCGTTTGCACTTCTTGTTATTCAGTCGCCATGGTTACACCAACGCCACCAGCCGCTACAACCGAAGAAAAACGAAATCGAAGCTGCAGTTCTTCACTTGATTGTTCTTCGGTTCGTTTCAGTTGAGGATCCAAATATAATCACAAAGCAAACATATTTAGCCAGTTTGGCATCACAATTGACTAAATATTCAGCCGAAAATAATTATTTGTATTTTCAACTTTCACTGAGCTGCTGACTTTGTTGACGGACCATAGACGACTGTGTCAGTAATTGTTGCAAAGACCAGTTAGAATTAGATAAACTTACAAAAATACGATTAAATAATTAAAAATATTTTTGTGACGTCATTTTGACACATTTTTGTAAAATACAAGCGCGTATTCACTCACTGGTCTAATTATATAATTAGTAATAAGAAGGCCTGTAATCAATGTACCTATTTCCCGTTCGTGGAACACGTTGAGTTTCCTTACGATGTTTTCTCTCAACGTAGTGTTTGTGTAATAATGTCCCAAATATTATTGTTGTTATATAACAGTCAGATAGACGCTATATTGCAAAAAGGTGACGTTAGGAGTACCTATAACCGCCGAGAGTGTACGAGAAGATGTATGAACGTCAATGAAGCGAAAGTGGTCTGTCAGTGGGACAAATGGGGATCCGTGATCTCTGCCTACCCCTCTACAGGGAATCAGGCGTGATACGTATGTATTTATGTATGTATTATTGTTATTCTGTCTTTTTACACCCAGGTCCAAGAATGGCTAGACAAGCTGGCAGCCATGTCAGCATCAGACGAACTCTCGGAGGCTCAAGTTCGACAGCTGGTGTTCGACCTTGAGACCTCGTACGGGGCTTTCAACAAGTTCCTGCACAAGGACTGAAGGTAAGGTCCCCTTCCTTACTTATTCCTGTTGTAGGTTCTACTGCGTCCTACAGGAAAAGAGAAAGTAGGGCTGGCCAGGTATTCATCCCGGCTAATGGACTGAGTGTGAATTATAGAAATAAATAAAGAAAGAACAGTTTATTCACTGCATTAAATAACATTGATACAAACATTAAGAATGAAAAACTTTGATGCAGTATATAAGTATTTTGTTTTCATGAAATATTTTAATTCGCGTTCTAGGATTTCTTTTTTATTGCTGGTGTCACAGATAATATAATACTGCTGGTGTCATCTGTGGTGTTAATCTTAAACTAATTGCAACTTAAGTTTCTCTTTGTATGTCTCTTTGTGTGTCTGTGGTCTCCCTGAAGGGATATAGGGCTTGGAGAAAGGGCTTCTACTTTCAATCTTGAGCAACTGTGAATTCCATTCCACATCAAGCTTATAACCGCAGGTTTTGGTGTCTATCTCTGCAATTGGGGATGTAATAATTCTATGACCACCTAGAACCCATATGTTGACCAGATAGTTAGTCCTCAATGTGAGAGGTGGTAAGCCGTGTCGCCATTAACAAGCACTGACTATTACCTGTTCGGGAACTAGTAGGTATCCTCGCGATGTATTCCCTTACCGTTGTTAGCATATTTGACAAATGTACATATAACCTGAGATGTCCAATTCTTCTTTGGCAGTGGTGTGAATATAGTACACAAATAAACCCTAAAGTGTAGTGTAGTAAACCCTAAAGATATCACGAAATATTTTTTCTCGTTACTAAAAAATCCGTTTCGCTTCATTAACATCCATTAACCATCACATACATTTATGTATTTTGAGGTTATACATTTTGAGGCACATTTAATGCCACCCTTTTTCATTATGCCATTTATTTTATCTACACAAGTATTTTCTTTATTTTCAGATGTCACAATGTACTCAGCGTATCGACGTATATGTGTAATATAACTATAGTTAAAGAATTATTTTATAATGTATAATAATGTAAGCGTTCCGTGTTTGGTACCTAGGAATAAACTGTTTATTGGATAACCTGCTGTTTTATTTAGTCCCGTGCGTGTCTGGGGGTTCATTAAAATATAACTACCTTCATTTTTAGTTGTGCATACTAAATATACATCACGCTCGTTTTCTTGTAGAGGAGTAGACAGAGATCACAGAACTTGATCCTGACAAACCACTTTCGCATCATTAACACTCATACACACTCGGCGGTTACAAGTACTTTTGACGTCACCCTTTTTTATATGATGTCTATCCGACTGTCATATTATGTCATGTTGGGCCGGCCTCTACGTAACCGCCCTTTCAATTCACCCACGTATATTCCTTTTGTCAATTTACTGTAATTCATCCTCATATCATGTCCAAATCATCGAAATATGCTCGTTTTAATCTTATTTATATTTTTTTGTAAACGCCAACTATACGTTGTACGTTGTTCCTAAGTTTAAATTGAGTATTTACTGGTAACTAAACTGTCACTTGCAAGTCTAGGAATTAAATACAATGCGATTTTGCCGCCTTTCTTCCTGGCACATCTAGAAGGCGAATAGTTCAATGAAACATATTTGACGATGGTTTGGCACGTATTACCAACCACCTGACATAGTCGAAGCTAACTATCTGGTAGAAAGTCTTCTTCTTTGTCCAACCCTCTTCCCAGTTTATCTGGGGTCGGGTCTCCTCGTACACTTGCGCCATAGAGCTCTGTTCTGGCTTGTCTGAGCTATCTGGTAGAAAGTGGGAAAAAAATATTGAAACGTAGCTATGTGTGTAAATAAAATACATAGTGCAATTATTGTTTGTTTATTAAATTTCTTTATAATATCATCTATATTAAGTCCAAACGGCAAACGTTTCTAAACATTATTTATCCTTTGACCTTCTGAAGATTAAAAATTAACTATAAATTTCGAAGTAATACTTTTTTCTTTTTAACGAAAGCAACGCCAAATAATTTTAAATCACTTATAAGTACGAATCTTTACCCTGATTTACCATTATACATATATTTTAAAATACTAGCATCTTTTAAGCATGTCTTACTATTTCTCAATCATTTAATGACTTTATTCGTCATTTCGTCATCATTTAATCATCATAGGAAGTTCCGTTGACTCCCATGTAGTAAGGACTATCGTTGGCGGTCCTCAAGTAGTATTTCCCAGTGGTACCTGCCACAGATCCGTAGCCCATGTACCTGTAAGTTAAGGTTATTTAGTAAGTAACTAGTCACCCGCTCCGGCTTCGCACGGGTATAAAATATATAGCCTACTCTACAATTTAATGGATGTTATTATGCATATAAACCTTCGTCTTGAACCACTATCTATTAAAAAAAACCCGCATCAAAATCCGTTGCGTAGTTTCAAAGATTTAAGCATACAAAGGGACATAGGGACAGAGAAAGCGACTTTGTTTTATACTATGTAGTGATGTAACAGGTAATAGAGGTATACTCAATATCGGGGGTTCGTAATAGGTTTAATATATTGGCAACTGAAATTTTATCGCCAATATATTCTGTTGCTTCCTACAACAGGTCGAGAAGAAAGTTCGATATTCAGCATTTTATTTACGTTCCAGACTGCTTCGGATATAATCTCAACCACGTCGAACCCATTTTTCAGACACCAATTGATTATTCAAAAGAATAGGTAGGTTTTCTCGTGATGTTTTCCATCATCGTAGATATTGCTCTAATGTAGGTAAATAAAAATACATACATACACATCACGCCTGATTCCCTGTAGAGGGATAGGCCGAGATCACTGATCCCTATTTGTCTCTATCCTGACAGACCACTTTCGCGTCATTGACACTCATACATCTTCTCATACACACTCGGCGGTGATAGGTACTCCTAACGTCACCCTTTTTCAATATTACATAAAAATATATAATTTAATTTCCTTTTGTACAAACATGCTTGAAACCTTGAACCCCCTAGTACAAAATCAAGCCCTCAACAACTGAGCTAGACGTTATAAAACGTATCCTTACGTAATATCATCCTCATCGCAGTTCCCCTTCTTAAAGTCTGACCAGGAATCACATTTGACAGCCTCGAACCCTGTAGTGTTGTACACGCTCTGGGCAAAGAATTCTATTGCTCTGCCGTGCGCACAGCTGTCTAGGACACAGCCTGGTTGCACGGAGCCGCCGTTGGGGTAGAAGTCTACTTGGCCTGAAGAGGAAGAAAGAAGAAGGATTAGAGAGGTTTTAGGTGGAGAGAACTTGAGAGGCATCTGCCCTGATTCCTTAGGTCGTTATTTTTATGGAATGTTCTCGACATGTTAATAACATATTTATCAATAGTCCCCAACTCTTTATGCTGGGAAGAATTGCAACGAGATGTAATACTATTACGTTTTAAAATTGTATTGGACATATTATATGCATTTTCCTTTAGATTCGAAGTGAATTGAAGATCGGAAATATGGTCCTTTTTTGAGTCGTAAATATTGCTCGCAGCGTATTGCTCTTATTCAAAACAAAAGACAAACGCGTTCACGACCATTAACTTTGTGGGGTAGTCAGAGGTTCAGGTGTCCATCTTCGCAATTGCGAAGGTAGTAATTCTATAGACACCTCGGATTAGAACCTTGTACCCACGGATACATGATGAAGCCCGAATTAACTAAGCTACGTCGAATTATTCCTGCTTTTATTCCTGGAATGGTAAGGTCTGAACCACCATCATGTACACAAATTATCAGAATAAATTGTACTTCGAATAACCAATGACTTGATAATACTCAGTTATAAAGAGTAAACAATCTCTTGACTGTCCAAACGGTTTTCGTGAATATACATTTTGTATAAGAATCTTTCAACACAACTGTGGCTGTATCCTCGGTTCTACTCACCAACAACTTCGTCAATTCCAAATACACCAGCATCCGTGTGGATGACGGCCACGAATTCTGCGTCAGTGGAGTTGAGATGGCAGGACGCGTTCAGGGAGGCGAAGCAGGGGCCGGCTGGGTCCAGACCTGAGATCCTGTGGGGTACATACATAGATAAATATATACATACGTATATTTACATAGGATAATAGTATTTAAGACACTATTATGTACATCAATTGATCTAGCCCTTGGTAAGTTCATTTAAGAGTTTTTAAGGGTACTAGTGAATGTATATTTCAGAAATATACATATACTTGTTACAGATCGATAAATATAGACTGGAAAGCAGGACAGAGTAGTTGTCAACTCTGCCTCCACCAGGAATCAAACCTTATGATGAGGTTCAGGTAATTGATCGTTTTCGCCAATGAGGTCATCTTGTAAACCGGACTTGAAGACATAATACCTTCTGTTAACGATATAAGGAAGGGAACGTTCTAAAAATATTTTTACTTAGTCCCAGATTAGTACGGGAATCAATTGATTGATTTCTTGAATATCTTTCTTAGCACTTTAACTCGTATAAGTATATTCATTGTAACACAAGTTACAAACCTCTAGCGTCCTCAAAAGGTACAAAGTCGTAATATACTCACTTGGCAGGCTTCTCCCCAGTGAGGTTGTAGTAGCTCTTCGCTGTGTACCCTGCGATATGGGCGCCCAGACTATGACCGGCTAAGTGGAATTGGCTTGAGGCTACCCCGTCTGGAAATAGAGGCGTGGTTGTTAGGAATAGATGGTACACTAATATTCGTTACTTTAATAGAATATCCCGTGCTTCTGGGACGTAAAACGAAAGCTTATAACTAGCTGCCCTTCTTCCCGGCACATTGTAGGGTATTGTATTGTATTTATATCTGCAAGGTTCTGTCCACCCCTAAAGAGATTACAAGGCATATGTACTCATAGTTCGTTGACTATCAAGTGCAACGCTGCTAGTGTGCTTGGGGCTTTTGTTTCTGGGCGCTCAAATTCAGAACACTAGTAAGCGTTATGTAAATATATACTTTTTGTTAGTTTTAAGATTTTTTTTATGTATTTAGTTTGTACATATTTAATTTAGTTTTTTCTCTATCGATATTGAAGATGTAAATGGGGCGCCCCCCGGCAAGGTGGGAAGACGACCTGCGCAGATTGGCCGGCATCAAATGGATGCAAACGGCCACTGACAGGGAGAAGTGGCATCATTTAGAGACCTATGTCCAACAGTGGATTAATACAGGCTGATGCTAATGAAATAAAATATTCAAAAAGTATTTACTTGTAGTATGGAAATCATTGAATACTTACATTGCTGCAACTGATAAAGTACTTGAGCGACCTTCTCTCCAATGAACATCACGTAGGTAGAGGCGTGAAGGTAGAGTAAGTCCCCGATTAACGAGCTCGCATCCAGGGCTAACACGTTCACGTCAGCTGGAGGCAGAATGGCATATACATTAATAGAGTGAGTACACGATTATTAGGGGTAATGTTCGGTAATCTTTGTTAAAGTAGTTAACATTTTATGACTACATTCAAACAATAATAATGTCACAGATAGGTTATTCTAGCTTAGTTTATTAATATTATCATTCGTATAACTGTGTTTTTTTACCGAAGTGATGTAATAAAAATTAACCCTTATAGGGACTCTACATACAGTAAAAAGCCATCTATTAATTATATACATTATATGGGTAGAAGGTGGCTGGCAGTGGCGGGATGAGGGCCACGAATGATCGTGTTGTTATATTTTTAGATAGGCCTGTATCAGCTATAGGCTGATTGATTAATCGATAGTGCGTTTGAATTTACACATCAAGACATATTGCTATCTTCGCATAATTGTTTCATTGGAAATTTTTAAATACCAAAATGTTCAACAAAAATATATCCAAACGTACAACAAAGATTCGGTTTCGGACTGTATTATTTTGATCCACAATTCAGTATTTCTGTATTATTTGCCGTTCGTTTAAATACTTCCCGACATAATCTAAGTATAGCACCAAATACGAAGAAAAGAATTTCTTTTCTCTAATCCACGAGGTTTGACTTAACCAGAAGACATGATTCTTACCAGATGAAATAAGAGCATCAGTGACCTTCAAAGTTGATGAGCTGTTAGCACTAGACGTGAAGCCGTGGAAGTAGAATACGAAGGTCTTATTTTCATTGAATAACTTGGACTCCAAGATATCTTCAGCCGCGGTTGTCAGGTTGTACTCTTGGGTTATGTTTCTGGAATGAAAATTTTGGTTATGTATGGTGTCGGATGTTATTTATTGATAAATATATGACTGGTTTTCTTTGGTATATCGAAGAGAACTAGGGATAAAGAAACTATATTGCCTTGTTACCGTTCTGACATAATATCAGCGTTTTGATTGTCCTTCAACTAAAACATAAAAGGGACTCGGGAACATATTATATATACACAATTATAATACATTTTTGGAATCGGTATTATATATAAGTTGAATGGTCTTAGTTGCGAAATAAACGTCTATAATTCTTACTTTATTATTAATCCTTATTTTTTAATTTGGTATAATCTAGCGTATACATCACGCCAATTTCCCTAAAAAGGAATAGTAGCAACACGTCACCAATATTCCATATTAATACCCTAGTAGTAATCGATGTTTTACGAGCTTTTATGTCTTCACAGATCTGTCCCACCATTAAAGACAAGAAGGATTGCAAACATTTTTGGCTTTCAAAGTCCACGTGTCACCAGATAACCAGCAATGAGTTCATCACCATTCGCATATACTGATTAATTACATATAATAAGAGCTAACTAGAAGTACCAATTTACAATATTTTCCAATTATTTTTATATTATATTTGTATTATTTTAGGTGAATACCCGATGTTATATTACATTAGCCGACTTTATTATACGCGATAAATCCCCTTTTTATTGAACAAAGATTAAAAATCGCGAGTCTCTCAAAAATATAAAAAAGAAATAAACTATAAACAATAAATCTATTATATTCTTTTAATTCAGTGTTGTCTAAACTTACCCATAACTATACTGCAAGACCAGTTCCGAAGTATCGGGCTCCTTGTCACTGTTGTCCAGTTGATCAAAGTTCAGACCCAATAAAGACTTCAAAGCAGTGCCTGTAGAACGAAGTACATAAAAATTATTATACGAAACTACCACAAAAACTTTAACTTACTATATAGTCAGAGATTCATATGACTATCTCCGCTATTGCGGGGGTAGTAAGTCTATGGGCACCTTGAACTGTCAAAACTTTATTGTCAGTGCCTCCTATGGCAGCCCAGAACCTTGACCATATATACCAGCTCCATAAGAGAACCAGTCTCTATTGTGACTAGATAAACCGCGCCGTTACTCACGAGGACTGACTATTAAATGTCCTAAAAAATTATCTGAATGACTAAAAATACAGTACTGACTACATGGTACTGACTATTTGATTTACGTACATAATCGCAAACGGTAATTGAAAATATCGTGAGAAAACCTCTCTATCCCATGGGAAAGTCAGTGCCTATATAGGTCGATACCGTTCACTACCTATAAAGTTGGGTCCCGTCTATCTAGTGAAACGCGGGGTTCGAGTGACCCATACCTAGCATGCCTTCAAAATTTCGGAGATGGACACTAAAACCTCTGACTACCCCACCATAATAAAAAGGGAGTGTGTATACACAAGTCGTGAAGCGTATGTTGTATACTTTATATGATGATACAACGATAGCACATAATGCAAGGTACAACAGTATTCACTAATCAGTCGGTCAGCTTCTAATAAGTATGTACTATAGTCTATTCGCGTTAAGTAAATAGTGACGTCATGATAATCAGAGGTCAAACTGGCCAATGAGACGTGAGTGAATGAGAAAAGAAGTCACATTGACCAATAACAGACAACCCCTATAAAATCTCATTGGTTAAATCATGGAGACCTTGATGACGTCACTATTTTCTTAAAGTGTGAACATTAGATCACTACTCACACTGGCTAGTAACCCCTTCAACCACAAACTGGTCGATGGGGTTGGCGACGCTCGTGACGGCCTGCTGCAGAACCTTCTCCACGTTCTCAAAGAACGAGGCTCCGGAGACCACCCCCAGAACTGCCATTAACAGACACGCTTGCTTATATGCCATTCTTAACCCTGGGGATAAGAAGTATAGTCATTAAATTGCTAGTAAATCAATTACCTACCTGTTCCCCGAATAGGTAATAGTCAGTGCTTTTAAATGTCGACAGGTGTCCATCTCCGCAATTGCGAAGGTAGTAATTCTCACCAACTCGCACCCATATGTGCACCAGATAGTCAGTACTCAATGTGACAGGTGGTCAGCCATATCGCCATTTACAAGCACTAACTATTACCTGTTCGACGAACAGGTAGGTTTCCTCCCGATGTTTTCCCTCGCAGTATAATATATAAGTAGTCATTAAATTGCTAGTAAATCTAAAACATACATATGTTCAGGCCTCTGCGTCCCCAACGGGATAAGTTATTATTCTTCATCATTTAACGTTAATTCTTTTTTTACCTTTAAGAACTAAGTAAGTAAAACATCGTAAATATATTAAATGAGTGTATTATTAATAAAAGATTTTATCTTGTTATCTATCTCATAAAAGATGCTATTGGGTCTAACTGTTAATGTAACAGCATTGTTTCTAGATTACATATATTCTTATTGTCAATATATAAAAAAGGTACATTCTTCTCAAGGCGGGTGTTCGTAGCGTGAAGAACAGAAGAGAATGTATGAGAAGGTTAATGGGCGGGATTGAAGCAACAGAGATTTGTCATGACAAACAAGATGATAACAAGAGACTTTTGATCGACATCCGGAATGTGACAAATCTCTGTTGCTTCAATCCCGCCCATTAACCTTCTCATACATGCTCTTCTGTTCTTCACGCTACGAACAAAAGACGAGAAAAAAAGACGGAAATCGCACCCTCACGAGTAGCGTTCAAGTGGTTAACCGATCGCGCCACGGAGGTCGTCAAATTTATTACTCACTTGTAAACCAATTATTTTCTCCGTCAATGTTTTGGGAAAGACCCGAACTATATGACCAGTAAGTTTCGAGTGCCTGTTATATATACCTTAAGTGACAAAGGCTTTTCGCATACAAATTTCCAATTCGCAAACAGCCTTTGTTTACCACGTGGAGCGATCGTCTAATGTTTTAGTTTAAAAAACAAGTCAAGTGTAAGTTGGTTAAGTTAATTCTGTCGTCATTAGAGAAATGGGCACAAATACCATTTTTTAAAATTGTGTTATATACATATTTAGAAACACATAAAAAATTACATGCGGTCATCTGACTATTCTGCGAGTGATTAAAATAAAGTGTAGTTGTGTTTTATGGCAGAAACCGAGATTCTGTCTAGCATAAAAGGGAAACAACATTTTCAAATATATAATAGATCTATAGTAGTATTGTATAGTATTGGTGTAGGAGGCCCCCTGCTAGATAGACCGATGACCTGAAAAATGTCGCTGATAATGGTTGGCTGAGGGCCACGCACGAGTGGTCGTGTTTTGTGGCGTTACCTTGGGGAGGCCTACGTCCAGCAGTGGACAGACATAGGCTGATTGATTGATTGAGTTTGGATGTACGAATCATGAAGAACAGAAGAGCATGTACTAGAAGGTTAATGGGTGTGAGTGCAGCATGAGAAGTTTGTCAGGATCGTTCCAGGTGGCGATCGTCAGATCTACCTAATCTGTTAGGGAAGTAGAGGCGTGAATATTTCACGACTTTTGAATAAACTCTTCGTTTTTATTGTTGCGAGGTAATCAGAGGCTTGTGTGTTCAATTCTGAAATTTCGTAGGCATGTTAATAGATATGAGCCACTCAATGTCAGGATGGATAATTTTTAGTTTCGGCGTATAAATTGAGTTAGAATCATACGAGTATGTTATGAAATAATTATAATTGTGGACACTGTTACATCAATTGAACTAGCCCCTTGGTAAGTTCAACTAAGTCGTGTGTTAAAGGTACTAGTCATTGTATATTTAAATATATACGTATTATATTTGGCTATCCAGCGGAGCAACGCTGCTAGTGTGCTGGGGGCTTTGATTCTGGGTGCTAGATTCCGTACACTAGTAGCGTTGTGTAAATATTTACTTTTTGTTAAAATTAAGTTTTTTTTTGTTGTAATTTGTACATATTTAGTTTTATTTTGTTTAATAAATATTATTACTGGTACGTATTATATACAAATAAATACATACATTTGTTACAACAGAACCCTAAAAGACTTGTTTGCTTGTTTCTAACTTCTAAGACTATTCAATGATAATTCGATATGTATCGACCACGAATGCAATTACATATACATTCACGTCCTTCAATCCCTTTCGGGGTGGACGGAACCTCGGAGATTTAGCATCTCCTAGGTCACTTTTTAGCATAATTGTTAGGGTTGTGATGTCGTATAGAACATTGATGTCAGGTTGCTAACCCTTCGCCCAAATTATTTCATTGTTTGATTCACCCATACCCAATTGTACCCATTTACCTGTAGACCCTCAGTCACCTCCTACGACATGCCGGAAAGAACGGCAACTAGTAAGCAACGGATGCAATTCTAATAGTTATTTATAAAACACCCGTGATTTTTCTTCTTTTTATTTACTATGTGAGACTGGGTCGAATCAAGATAAATTAATAAAGATATAAATGCCTTTATTTCACCCGACGTTTCGGCCCAGTTGCATAGGCTGGCGTTTCAGCTAATATCTGTCTACCCTCACAATTGGAATGTTTGTTAATTGGATGAAATAAAGGTATTTATATCTTTATTAATTTATAGTGAGAAGACCCAGTCTCACATAGTAAATAAGAATGCAATTATTTCATGAAATATACAAAATAGAATACTATTGGGTGAGGATGTAATTTAGAACATTTAATCGAATAATATGTAGCGTGTGCTTATCTAGGACGTAAAAAGAATGATAACTGCAGTTGGTACTGGCGTATCGTAAGAGGCGACTAAGGGACTAGGGGTAATATGAAGGTATAATGCGATAGGCTAGCAACCTGTCAAACATGTTCCATATGGCATTACGATTCCAATATTTTAGGGATAAAAGTGACCTACGAGATATATGTACATATATCTTCAAGTTTCTGACCACTCCATAAGGGTTTAAAGGACGTGAATATATTATGTGTATGTATCATTTGTAGGAAAATACAAAGACTACCCTCGTTATTTATTATTTTGTATGATATTTGATATGATTTTTCATTCAAATGACTTTTTGTTTAACTTTGTTCAATTTGCTTGATAAGTGTGACGATATAAATATTTGTACGCTGAAAAGCGGAATTTGTTGATACAAAAACAAATATTAACATTTATTGTTATATTTAACAAATAAAGAATCTTTGTCATTGACTCTATAGGCAAAAGGTCGATGTATACCAACGGTACTAAGACTATAGACAAGATTCCTAGAACACATAAGTTGACTTTCTGGTGATCATGATAAATTTTCTTTTATTTTACATTGGTGATGCCCCAGGTAACAAAGTGCCAACTAGCTATCTTTTTCTCGTAGTGGCGGAAAAAAAACCAAATAAAAAGAAAAAAAAGAGAACTATCAATGTAAAAAAGCAGCAATGAATAGCACATAATGAGCGTCGCTACACCAACATTTCTAAACAGAGCCTATAATAGCAACCCACGGCCAAAAGGAGGCTCGGCCAGCCCACGTTTGACGTGGCGGCGTTCGGTTGAGAAGGACGCTGCCTCAACTGAATAAAGCTGGATGGAGCTTGAGGAGTTGGCCCATGCCAGAGTGAAGTGGAGGTCATTGCTGCGCGCCCTTTGTCCCTGATGAGGAAATATAGGTACCAAAGAGGAAGAATGAGGGTAAAATTAATGGAAAGTGCCATCACAACTAACTAAATGTGACTAATATAATTTCCAAAGGATTTAACCTCACCCATAGTAACACGAGACTATATTACCAGTACGATTTATGAATAACATTAATTGTTAAGATGTTAGTAGAACGAACGATGTTAAGCAACGATTAAAGTGGTCAGTGTGGAGATGGGTGACCATCCACGCAAACGTGTGTTGTTGGTTTCGGTGAGAGAATGTATGAAATAATCCTACCAATGCCTTTGGATAGGTCATAGACAGTATATGTGAATAGACTGTCTGACTGTCACATTAAGCACTGGTTTTTTAATGCAAAATGGTCTGTAAACGGGAAAAGACCTGTACCTACAGCCTTTTCATTCATTTATCTGATAAGTATTGACTTAATTTGTTCATAGAACTTTTCCAAGACATGTGTATGTTTTTCACGGTATTTACCCTCATTTTAGTCGTAAAAATTCCATCTAATGTATTATAATTAGAATGGAATGTTTTTCGTTTGACATCTAGTCTAGTTTGAAACACGTGTAGGTTCAAAGACATTAAAAAACTTTTTGTTTTTTCCAACACAGATTTTCTTTTGTCTAAACATACAAAACATTTGATTCGGGTATAGAGACTGTGTCTGGGGTACTGCCAGATTTATCCAATAATCAAAATATGTGACGTTTTTTAAAAAGTACAATTTATTGTAAGTTTTACGTTTTTCTGCTGTATAAATTCTGGAAGTTTGTTTATAAAAGTTACTAACCAAAAAAAAAAGAATAATTTGCTGAGCTTAGAAGTACAATACAATTTACTGGCTCTCGTATATAATAATGGATTATATAGGCCCTTAGACAACTGACAAAACGACAAGAAAACAGAAATCAAACATATGGGATCAAACTGATAAATACATATATAGTATACATAGGCAACGACCACACTGAAAACCAGAAGAAAAATGACACTCTTAACTCTTATTCTACCGGGATCCTTAGGATTAGCGTTCATTGGTTAACCGAACCACAGATAATATAATACTACACCGAACGAACCAGGGAGTTCTTCAAATATATGATACGTATTCCAGGAACACACAAAAGAAAACCTTATTCTTCTATGTACAGGGTCAAATTTTCATAACTGGCATATTTTAGCCTTGCTATTAGCTATTAGTATCACTTATAAACCACATTATCATAATAAAAAGGGTACGTAATTTTTGGAAATTTTGAACAAGAAAACACGTTCACGATCATTAATCCTTGCGGGGTAGCCAGAGGTTCAGGTGTCCATCTCCGGAATTGCGAAGGTAGTAATTCTATGGCCTCCTCGAACCCACGTGTTGACCAGATAATCAGTACTCAATGTGACTGGTGGTAAGCCATTTGAAAATTTTAATTTAATTTTAGAAACTTTTGTTGTATCCTGTCATGCTATGTACATGATAGGTGGTAGAGATCCCGCCACATAAGGTGGCAGTTGGAGGCGTCGCCACAGTCGCGTAATTCAGTGTTACCAGTAAACACGCCAAAACTAGCACTCACTGTGCCATACGGCTCGATACATTATAGGTTTCATTTGTAACGGTCTTTGGTTGCAGAGCTATAAACTCAAATAAAACAAATTAATATATCAAAGTCAAAATATGTTTATTAAACTATTTCAAACATGATTAATAATTAACGGGACTTATCCTTCTTATTATATATTACATATATTATGTGTTCCTTCACTCTGTCCGCAATAGACCGTTTAGTGTGTTCGACGTAGGATTTCCCACAGCTGCAATCAATCTTATACACACCTTTATATCTTATATCATGAGTATAAATCGCGAATCTCTTAAAACTATTATTTCAAACATGGCACTGAGCATTGTCTTTACATATTTTTTACCGAGGTTAGATCAGCGGAGACCCTAGCTTGGAGAAGAACTAACAAGAAACTCCGGAAATCAATTTATTATAATCACCCTTAACAAACATAAAAATTACAAAGAGTGGGCAAAAAACACAACGCTGGTAATACTAAATTTACCTTTCATACAAAATAACACGCAATGGCGGTAACGTCAAATTTAGTTCCAAGTTTGGCTACTGCCACCTTATGTGGCGGGATCTCTATCTTTTGATACCCAAAATACGTAGTGACACAGAATTGATCATATTAATCACTATATCCGATACTGCAGTGATAATTTTGGTCATTAAATTTGCTGCTAACTTCACTGAAAGGATTGAAAGATCGTAATTAATTTGCTACATACCTACTTACCTAGAAAACGTTAAGTACTCGTGGTTTAGTATTCTATCCCCGACGATGTCACAACTACATATGCATTTAAAACCTTCACTGTAAAGTTTATAAACAGGTCTCAAATTTATCTAATCTTGGTAGGATGCCCAGAAACTTCTGTTTATATCGTTTTTAATTATATATTTACGTTTCCTTAATTCCTTTCATAATGCTTATTTACTCACCGTCTCTGTGATACATACTAATATTGTCAGTCGGAATCATTACCGGTACATTTCAAATTATGCTGTTTGTAGAAAATCAAGGTACAAGTTTATAGGTAAAATAATTTTAAATAATTATGTGGCGGTATAAGTCGTTTTTCTCATAGATTAACGATTATGATAAGTTCCAATAGTGACTCGGAACAAGTATTTAATTTTGTATCATTCTGCACACTTGATGAACACATGATTTTGGAGATGTTCCAGTAATGATTCCGACCGACGATATTTGATACATATAAAAAAATCGTCTGGTCCCTAAATAAACACATTTTTAAATGTGGCGAAAGTGGTCTGTCAGGATCGGGACAAATGGGGACCCCTCTACAGGGAACCAGGTGTGATTTGTATGTATGTATGTATGCACATTTCACCTTTTGTCCCATTCATAAGTTAACGTTATTATAAGTGATATACTGCGAAGTGTTTGCGAAGTAATTAAAAGACATTTTGAATCCAATTATCAATATATTAGAGTATAAAAAAATATTAGGGCACAACATGAGCAATACTCGGATATCATATATTCTAAGATGTAAGGTTCGAGACTTTTCTTACAATTTTGAATGACTGTAGTAACTAATATGTTTTTTTCTTTTTTAATTCATTTTGTAGCCATACAAGCCATGTTTCAATTTACATAATCATTTAATCAAACATCGAAGGATACCGAATTGATACATAATAATGCTAACTAGCTACCAAACTTCCCGACTGTGAAAGCGAAGCAGAAACTAGGGTCATAGAATCCATTAGACAATAGGTTTCATTTAATTATCTGGATGAATGATAGTAAATTGACACGTTAGAAGTACCTACCTGTAATGGCCACGCGTGTATGATGTGAAAGTGGTTTGTCAAGATCGGGATAGATGGGGATCCAAGATCTCTGGCTACCCCTCTACAGGGAAACGGGCGTGATGCGTATGTATGGGGATGGAGGGACCTAAGTATATGTACATACATATGTGTATAAGAACATTCGCCTATTGTCCTAGCCTATTTCAGCAAAACAACCATTGTTATTTAAACTAGTGTGAATTTCTTTTATCACCAAATTCACGCTATTGTCAACTTGGAAATCTTCCGAAAAAACATACCCATGAAATGTTTATTAGCCAAAACTAATTACTAATAGATAAAGAATAGTATTAATGTATATTATTAAGTGTATTATTCTATTGTATGTGGGATTGCTGCAAAACAGGTAAATGTAACACATATTTATTGTATTTTGCTCACGTTATTTTTACGTGCTTAGGTGTTTAGGTAAATAGTTAAACGAGTATTTATAGATATTAATTCGACGTAGATTAGTTGTTTGGGGCTTGTCTCTGTATCAGTGGGTACAGGGTTCAAATCCCGCTTGAGTATGTACCAATGGAAATGAAGTTTAAAGAATTTCTATATACATTTTCGTCATAAAAATACATTTATGAAAAGCGTCGAATACTACGGTGAGGGAAAACATCGCGAGGAAACCTACCCGTTACCGAACAGGTAATAGTCAGTGCTTGTAAATGGCGACATCGCTTACCACCTGTCACATTGAGTACTGACTATCTGGTCAACACGTGGGTTTGAGGTAGCCATAGAATTACTACCTCCGCGATTGCGAAGTTGGATACCTAAATCTCTGACTACCCATGAGGGGGTTAATAGTCGTGAACACGTTTGTCTTTTTTTTGTCTAATATGCAATATAAATGTTACTTATACATACACAGCCAGTTACACATTCCGGAATAGAAGTCTGATACAATGTCTCCTCCGTCACATTAAGCTTTAATATCGGGGCTGTATAGTTGATATGATGGAATTAAAGTATTTACTTCTACCCTGGATTAACAGTCCTACGACATACAAAGAAGAAATACTTAGCATTGTGCTGAAGCCTACCCCCTACACCCCAAAACGGATTAAAGAACATGAATGTGTATGTATTTACGTCTTTAAATATCTCTGACTTCGGTGGGAAGCATTATTTAATTAGATATTTGATGGACAGTGGTATGTAGCATTAAGGGTATTGTATTCCAAAAATAAATTCACGAACTGTCAAAAATCGGACATTTCTAACGCAGCAGCGCTGAGTACGCGTTAGTGCTGTTTTTAGCGGTTGGACAGAATATAAAATATAAAAAGGCGCGAATTTCAAAACATCGCGAAACGTTTATGGTAGTTTTATATTAATAATATAATTGATTTTTAAACTCAATAGTGTGCCGATTGTAAGACAATTTTTTAATTGCTAAATAAAAGGTACATTATCTATCTATCTAACATAAAATAAACATTGTGATGATTTTTCGACAATCCAGACCGACTTCTTAGCAGATATTCTCTGTCGAACGTGACAGATAGTTTTGATCATGACGACGCGCCGCCGCGGCGTGTAAATTGCAGATAGTTATATTAATAAATACGTATCGTTTCCATATGATGCAACGTATAAACTCATATTCTCACCCAAATCCAGATGGTGATCAATCCAACACGAAATAAATTCAAGTTTTCCAGTGTTTGTAATGATGCTAGTACAGATTACATTATGTATGTATGTAGGTATGCAACTACCTAACCACTCATTTACTGACTCCGAAAGGTTAACGAATTTGTAAAACTATGTTTTTAGATTATAATGCTTTTGAAATGAAATATGTTCGTGTGCGTTCGCGCAGCGGAATGTTGTTGAATTTAAAGATTTTAATTATGCAGATATTTAGTGTATGACGTCGTATAATTGTGTATGGTAAAAAAAAAATTGTGCACGCAGCCATTGTGGAGAAATTCACCAAAAACTGATTCCTCAATCACCAGCGGTATTTGAAATAAAACATAACTGCATTGTGCAATCGTAAGTATGTATACAAAGCTGAACTTATTGGGGGTTAAAAACCTTAGCAAATTAGTAATTTACGTACCTAAGTCTGAAATTTATTAGCACTAATTAAGGTATTCAAATCAAGTTGCAGTCTAATCTGAATTAAGTTTTTTTGAAAAGATAGTAGAGGTGCTAGAGGTATTGCATTAGCACATAATCCGGCTGGTATTGGAATCTGGAATATAAGGTTTCCGAATCCTTTAAACTACCACCTGAACGAAATCATCTCCAAATAATTATCCTGCTTTACGGTGGTAGTGAGTCTTTGAAGTCATTGACTTTTCAAAAGTATCTCTGTCGTTCGTTACATTGAATGCAACTTTCTTTGTTCAGCTGTTCAATGCGATCTGTCAAAAAACGCTCATAAAAAAATGAGCGTTGGCGGGTGTTTCATTTCATTGTTTGTTTGGGGCGTACTTTCTATATTTATTTACAAACATTAATAACAGAAATTCTCCTATTCGTGCCTAAATAGTGTTAAAAACTCGTTAACCATGTCTACATCAATGCGACAGATGTTAGACAACCGATATTCCGTTGACGAAACGGATAAAGTGCCTGATGATATCACGATTAGTAATTTGGATCTGATTTTGTATGTAGTGGCTATTATTGGGCATTTTGTGGACATGGCTATCGATATAAATATCGCGGTGAGGTACTATTTGGCAGCAAAGATGATGGAGTTCGGCTGGACCTTTGCCTTCATTATTATTCCAGCCATCGTAAATAGTGCAGTCTCAGCAAGAATGTAAGTACATAGTAGGTCTATGGTACATAGTAACCACACACACTCATTGTATTAATGGGTTGTTAGGGTAGACAGAACAGTGATGATTTGGCTTACGCTTCAGATCAATCTATGACTCATTGCGCCTCACACACATCCCCTATCTTGTATAGTATGTGAGTGTTTGGGTATTGTTCATAAAAATATGGCTCTGGTCAAGTATAACTTAGAAACTACAATATTCCAGTTCACTGTTAAAGCATGAATTATGAGAGACTATAAGTTTTTTCATATAATTTCATAATCAAGAAGTTTAACAGTCAAGAAGTTATTGTATGTTTAACATCCATGGTCATTTCAGGTATTCCCAGGACAGTCAGAAAGAACTGGTCCCTGATGAGTTCACCAAGAGGAAAACACTCCGGATCCTCATGCTTCTCATCATGATGGCACCTGTGATGCGGATTATTGATGCGCTCATGTAAGTATTATCAATTAAATAAGAATTAATCATTTTAATATTATAATAATTGATGAATTTATCAGTTATGATGTCTGTAATTTGTTTTGATACGTACAGAAAAGAATGATCATCGTTACTAATGCCTTCACATACATATTCAAAAATCTACAAAGTAACAGATACGCAAAAATATACTAATCTTAAAGACCCTTATTTATGTCCTTAATCAATCCCAGACTAACAAAGAGAAGAGTTAATGAAAACATTATAATTAAACAGTTCTGTAACTTTTTAGCTTATGCACATGTAGACATATCAACTTAGTTATTATAGTTAAATAAATATAAACCACCAAATAAGCAGTAAAGAAAATAGTTAATTTCAACCATGTCCCATGAGAAATGAACCCAAACCTCACAGATCATAACATACCTGCCTATGTCAACACCTCTACATTCCCAATGGGAAAGCCAGAGATCTATCAATCGCCACCTGGAACCATCCTGACAGATCTCTCTTGCTTCACTCATAAGCATTAAACTTCTTATACATGAACTTCTACAACCTTTATATCCCAACGTTTTGGCCAAAATCATGGGTTAACTGATGTAAAATACATACATACACATCACGCCTGGGGCCTTACTCCACTAATGCATTTTAGGCACAATATTACTGCAGTAACGATACAGTAATATTGTGCCTAAAATGCATTAGTGGTGTAAAGCCTCAGATTCCCTGTAGAGGGGTAGGCAGAGATCAGGGCTTTTTTGTCCCAATCCTGACAGACCACTTTCACTTCATTAAAATGTAAAATCTTAAATGTTATATCCGCAGCTGTGCAATTAAGTCCCGTAAAGCAGCCAACAGAAAAGACCCCACCAACCAAAGGATCTACTACCGTCTCATGCTTAAAGAGGACTCGGACGCAGCCCTCCTCAAGATGTTTGAGTGCTTCTTAGAAGCGGCTCCACAGCAGGTGCTTCAGATGACCCTGCTGCTTATGATGGAAGAGCGCTTTACTAGTAAGTAGAGGCTTTAGGATAAGTTGTATAATTCGCAATTCATACTCATGATATGAAAAAAACCCTGTATACAATGGACTAAACTGGACAGACATTACAGAAGTCACTTAAGCTTTCAGGGGTTCACAATGACTTATAAAAAATATGATTAATAACTAAACGGTATTTATTGCGTAAGTTTTTGTATAATAAAGTTATCTTTATTATTAACCCTACGTTTCGGCTTCGTTGCAGCAGCCTTTGTCACGGGTAGTCTGTCTATTATATAAAAACTTATGCAATAAGTCCGGTTAAGTTATTAATCATAATAATTTGTATAAGTCATCATTGTAAACCTCTGAAAGTTATAAGTTTAAGTGACTTCTGTAATGTCTTTGTCCAGTTTAGTTTTATACAGGGATTTTTTTATATCATAGCATTGTATACAGATTCAAAACATACACATCACTCGTGATTCCCTGTAGAGGAGCAGGCAGAGATCAGGGATTTCCATTTGTCCTTCCTGACTGACCAATACTGACGATAAATCTTTTCTATCTTTTGACATGTATGATCCACATATGATTTTAGGTCTCAAGCTGTGAGTATGTTGCCTCTGTTAACTAATGTTAACCGTTTCTTGTACTTCCAGTCCATCAGAGCCTGTCAATTCTGTCATCAATCCTTGGGTTAGGCTGGTGCCTGGCCGCATACCAGCGAGCTCTGCGCTTTGCCCAGCAGGATAAGCTTAATATGAACTGGGTTGGCACTGTCCTGCAGATTATATGGCACTTCTTGATATCATGTAAGTATGCTGTTGTTTACTATAGTGATTTGTAGTTAAGAAACATTGAGTATAATTAGTAATGACATGATGTTGTAGAACATTGTAAGGTATAAAAGCATTCATAGCCTGCACTCATATGTATAGGCTTTTTCAAATACAGTGCTAATCAAAGATTTGAATAAATAAAGCAGCAAAGGAAAACGATACTAGATTTCCGGATTTGAAAAGAGGTAACATGATTACTCTTCTTTCTTCAGTCAAAAGCTTGAGTGCCCATCTCCGAAATTTGAAGGTATGTTAGGTATGATCCACTCGAAGTCTGCGTTTGACTAGATAGACAGCACCCAATGTGATAGGTATTGAACCGTATTCAGGCACTAGCTATTACTTACTCCGAGGGATAGGCAGTTCTTCTCACGATGTTTTCCCTCACCGTTAGTGACTGTAAATTAAGTATGTCAATGAATATTTATTTATTTCATTCACCTGAGCCGGGATAAGAAAATTACACCTGTATGTTGCGAGGTCTTACCCAGCGGCTGTAGCTCAGTGCGTAAGACCTCTTCTTTCTTCAGTTGAATAATAATATTATTTTCTCCTTCCAGTAAGCCGCATCACAGCCATAGCGATACTGGCATACATGTACCCATACTGGCTTCTATTGGGATGCTCCATACACATTCTACTCATGGTACTATACTTACAGTTCTTCGACAAACCAACCTTTTGCAAAAGCAACTGCCTCGGACACACCCTCTTTTGCGTTGTCATGGCAACGGTGTACATATTCACTTATATACTCCCAGTGGAGAGACGTACAAGGTATAGATATACAGCATATTACTTATTGTGTTTTGTCGAGAATTTTACAGCGGCTTGTTTGTGGTTTTTCCTTGTAGACCAAGCGATGAAGCAAAGTATTTATTTCTATCCGATGTTAGTACTGAGTATAGTACCATACGCTGTAGGTATTATTATAATGGTGTTCTATTATGTGTACGTACATCCTAGAGTGCGGAGGGGTATGGATTTGCCACCGTCTGTGGTTTATAAGCATGGCAGTGTATCGGATATTGTTAGTTAGGATTAGGGCTGAGGAATGAGTAATACGTAATACATACATATCACTTCTCAAGGCCAAGTCTACTAATGAGTTAGCACAATCGTAGTTCAATATAATTTCAGTAATACTGTGAAGTTGGTACTGGAAAAGACAAATTGATGATGACAGCAAATATGCGATTCCACAAACAACTTCACATTGTTACTGAAGTGTTATTGAACTGTTATTTTGCATAAAGCATTAGTGCCCATAGGCCCCTTTTTCCTTTAGAAGGATAACCCTTAAATATCTGAATAATACTCTAACGGCTGTTCTGGGAATTGTTTAAAATGCAAGCTAAGCCATGCTTTTATTATGAAAAGAAATTTTTATTCTTGCTGGGGATATGATAGCTTACTATATAGATCTGCTGCAGTAAATTATTTTAATATCATATTATACTCCAAAAAGGAAGTTTAAGTTTTTTCTTTGAGGATTATTAATGATATGTATGTTTAAAACTATAAGACTGTCATATAGGTAGTAATCTCTTCTATTTTAAAACAATTTTTACTTTTTTAGACTATTTTTGTATTATTTACTTAGTTAGCTACATTATAATAAAATTATTTAGCATATTTTGATTGTGTTAGGTAAATTCTTGCCAAATGATTCTTTGCTTTAATACTTCAATGTGGTTACCAAAAATTTACTGGATTTTACATGACAATGACGTTTTGTGATTCAAAGTTCTGTTCACTCATTTGGGGGTTATACGTATGGCAATATTGAATAGTATTTTAGATCTGTTTATACATAACTTTGTAATAATATACAGTAATTAGTATTATTTTTCTCGTTTAATTAATGTGAAGCTCTCTTTAATTTTAACTATGTATAACAGTGAATTAGTTTCACCGTATTTGAATATGGTTAAACATATCTTAATTGATGCCAAAAATGGGCTATTTATAACCCATTAAATTGAATATACCTTGGAAAAAGGATTCTCATTATTTCTTCTCGTGATTTAGCATTTATTTTACAGATTGAGATTCTTTCAGTTAGGGTAACAATGTTTATACATAATATCACTGGTGGAAAGGCTATCTTGCTGATGTACCATTTCACAGCAGTACAGCTAAGCTTTAAAAAGACTAACAAAAATTGTATAAAATCCAACTATTGTTATATTTGTTCATTGGTGAGTAATATTTTCAACAAAAATGGATTTGATACTCTCCTGTGAAGTTTTAAAATAGCACTTAACCAAGAAAGCCTTTCCACTTTCGATTCATTTTGCTGCATTGCATAACTGTTTGTAAAAACAAAATGAAAATAAGGTGTATTTTGTTTGTGAAATAGATGTTATAATATAATGTTAGCCTATAATTTTTACTTTTATATTTTTGTAACAATAAAATAACTGCAATTTTAATACATATGTTTTATTTACAAGTTCCTTAAATATTGCTTATTGTTAGAAATATTTACATACAATGAAAACTTATGTACACATACAAATTCTTATTGAGAATGCTGAAGACTAGTTAATAAAATGCATTTGTAATGCATACAACAGAATTTATAATTTCTTGTGTAGTTCTGTGCTTCTCCATGAAGATTTCATAAGAACCAGCTAAGGTATTGGGCCCAATAA
Organism: Leucoptera coffeella; assembly: GCA_030578115.1. NCBI lineage: Eukaryota > Metazoa > Arthropoda > Insecta > Lepidoptera > Lyonetiidae > Leucoptera > Leucoptera coffeella. The sequence continues at coordinate 189,603 of JAMBLF010000570.1, read as the reverse complement.
CACTAGACATAGATTCTACAAAACATTCACATCCTTTAAATCCTTACAGGTGGAAAGAACATTTGAGATATGATTATCTCCTAGGTCACTTAGATATAAATGTAGATGGTGATTGATTGATTTTTTCTGACAGGTTGCTAGCTCATCGCTCAATATATCTTATTTACCCCTTGTCCCTTGGTTGCTTCCTACGACATGATAGGAAGAATTGCAGTTAGTTAGTTTAGCATACTTTTTACGTACCCATACTAGCAAAGAACAATAACATAAGAAATTGACTTTTCTGTGAAAGATAAACCATTGAAATAAAATCTTCCTTTCCTACCATATAAAAGGTGCCCTCTCCCTGAGTATTTTCAACCCATACTCACACCATTCCCGTTGGTTAATCCACAGTTCCACTGACGATTCCAAACAAGACATAACAGCGGCCCCTTTCCACGCCGTACAAGCTGGGTCTATATCCTTTGGACTATTGACTATCTCTAGCTGTTCCGTCTTGTATGCGTACGGAATTAATAGAGCCAGTCTATTTTGTAGCCATACCGATAATCCTGCTATCTTAACACCACCGCCAACAATTAAAATACTGCTGTACATCTTCTTTTTCAACTCTTCGCTAGGACACCGGTCTATGCTTTGTAAAATAGCCGCATCTAGCGCCAGAACTTGAGCTGGAGCCAACGACATGTCACCTGGACCTCCTTCTAAGATATCCACCACTATATCTTCGTCAGCATTCATATTCTGCTGGCTTTCGTTCTGAATCTCTAACGGTTGGCTGTCATTTACGTTAGTATCTGCTGCTTCACGTTTCCGTCCTGTTTCTCGTAAGAATTCCGCGTCAAATGGGTCTTCCGGGTCACTTGGTTCACGCATTTGCATTTTCGTGTTCTTCGGACCTGTTAACTTTAGTAAATCAGTGTAGAACATTGACAGGGGTGATATTATGCACTCATCGCCCACTTGTAGAGTGTAAGTGTTGATTATATCGCCAGGATGGTCCACCACAAATGTACGTTCTTGTGGCCCACATACATCCAAATTGACATGGCAGAAATCTTGATACAGATTACGCATAAGCATGACATCTCTTGGTACGTTTTCGTTCCAATTCTTGTAAGGAAATGCACTTTTGTGAAACAGCCATGATAAAGTCTGGCAAACATCCCCAGCTCCGTAATCCATACGTAGTCTAGTGCTCTTGTGTGATATTCCGTCTTCAACACATGAGATTGCCGTTTTCTGATCTCCAACATCCACAACACAGGCGGAACCTATGCCAGCTCCAAAAGTGGTACCTACACTCTCTTGTAGGAGAAAACAGGAGCCAAAACTCAAGTCCTTCAAAACTAAAGACATTAAGTACTTTAAATGACTTCTAGAGTAAATATCTGGTATCAAGAGCACACATCTATACTTAACCAGTTCTATAATTGGTATTCCAAGCTTGTGTTCTATAATAGCACTCCAGATAGTAAAAAGATCATTCAGGACAGATGATAAAGAACCTCCAACTTCAGAATGTATGTTGAAATCGCCTCGTTTGTATGGAAAATGTATATTATATGGCAACTCTGGATCCACATCTAGCACTAGATCTCCAACTATGATGTCACTTTCAATTTCTGGCCATGGTTGTCCTTCACCAGTGCATTCTGGTAGAGATCTACGATTAAAAGCCGCTATTTGCTGAGGAGGCGTCGCGTATCTGCGTTGCCCGTTAGATTGGACACAGGACTGTAGTGTATGTGAAACTTGGAGTCGACATTCTTCGAGTTCCTCTATCAATTCCTTAGTTTTCGGCACACTTGGCGGGATGAAGGAATCTCTGTAAATTTTGCCACCAGGACGTCGATACCGAGCTATACAATGCAACTGCTTAACAGGGAGTAGATCTGAAGCTCGGCCGATGCGAACATATAGGGAGCCAGGATGTATCACGATAATTCTGTTGGGTGGAAACTGCTGAAATTGTTCCGGTAAAGGTTCTTGGTTATAAGTGCTCATTGTAATGTACTATCGCCAATACTTTTTATTGAGTGAATTCTAAATTAACATCAACTTCTTTATGTAGCTTAAATGCACAAAAAGCCTTCGTTTTATTGCTTCATTTTATTTAATGATCGGTAAAACAAACAGACTTTGCAAAATATCAACATAACAATTTATGAATATAATATTGAAATTGAATTGATGAATGTTTGTTCAATGACATTATGGTCTGATGGTGCATTTTATTATAATATTTAAACACGTTTTAGTAATGTGCTAAACGAACCATCATATATCTTACAAAAATACTTCTTTTCTTGATCAAATATGTTAAAATCATGGAAGCCCCTTTTCTTATATTATAATTTAGAACTTTTTCAATAACTGATTTGGTAATTTTAAGTCTCCGAGATCCTATCCATCTAAAATACGATTGAAAGACTTGAGGACTTGACTGGTTGAATTTATGAATGACAACTTCGAATAGCAAAATAATCCCTACGAATACAAAATGACATTTAGTGTTTCTACGTACAAACAGTTGAATTGAATTGATTTGTTGTGTTGTTAATTTTTTATGGCTTAATCTTCATTATTTTTAAGCTACATTCAACGAAACTTCGAAGAAATAGTAATAAAATCACAAAACACATAAAGAAACCGCAATGGTTTCACGAAGCCTAACTGAAGTATTTGTATTGATGCGAAACAATGCGATACACAGTCGACAAATATTTCCCGACCCTGTAAGTTATCGATTCTTTATCAAAACTATTCCGTTTTAGCTATAAATACTTCATTTTATTACAATAAACCATATAATAATCCTACAGTTTGTTTTCTAGCTGTAAAATATTTTATTGAGCACAAATATTTTGATAAATATACTTACACACTTTAAACAACTCCTTAGTCAAAAGTTATGATTTACATCATATTTACATACACACAAAAGATAAGGGTTAATAAAATATATAGGACATTATGCTAGCATTCTGTTAAAAGTCACTATGTATGTCCTAAGAGGCATGACAATATAAGGGCTTATCTCAACCCTGAAAGCTAAGAGAGAAAAACTAGTGTTCCCGAGGATCTGTCCATATCATCCCAAAACTGATGGAGAATATGTACACAAAACATTCGCATTTTTATTATGAGGGAACTAGTATTTCCACTCATTTGAAACTACTCATATTTATTTCAACAAAATGTAATTTTCTATCTTTATGTGGTAGTCAGAAACTAATTTAACAGACATTCAATTTATGGTAGAATTTGCCTATAATTTAAATTAATCATCAATACAATCCCAGAGGAAAGTCCTCCATTCTTTTCCATTCTTAACTATAACTTTATTTTACAGAGCAACGATAATGATAATGATTCAGAGAGTGCCAGACTGATGAATTCAGGAGGCTCTCGTGACATTGAAAGTGGCATTGAGTTGCGAGGAGAGTCCCAGGCTCCACCGGTATGGTCAGACTCCTTGGAGGAAGCTCATTATATTATATCAAGGTAAAATTTAATTAGAAATAATTAGTATTGTAGTCATTATTATGCTCAAATAGTTAGTAACCAGCTGCTAGCTGCAGGAAGAATCCTGGCATGCTTGAAAGGCTAAACAAAGGATTAGTGCTTTTTATATACAATTAGCTAGTAAACAACATAATTATAGGCTAAATGTGACTGCATACATATACATTCACATCCTTTAATCCCTTTCAGAATGAGCATAACCTCAGAGATACGACAATATCTCTTACGTAACTTTTTAGAATACAATTGGTGTTCTAATGTTACATGGAACATTGGTGCGCCATTGCTAGCCCATCATCCAATAGAGTCCATTAACCCCAAGTCCCTTAGTCGACATGCTGGGGAGAACAATAGCTAGTTAGCATTCTTTTACATCCCAGATTAGCATAGTGTGATTAATTACTATATAATATTATTGTGTTTTGTACTCCGTATAGAGGAAAGTAGCAGTAACTGTGTAGTGTTAGAAACGATGATGATGATCCTCCTCATCGTATCCGATGACGGCGACACTTTCAACGTCTATTGTGTGCTCTTATGTCACTCGCGAAGCCGAACTTATTCTTCAAAGTTCGGTCACAAATCGCGCAGTACAACTGGCCATTTTTATATGTATATTGATATGATGGCTTAGGGCAAATCTTCGCCGCCTGGCGTTTAAACTCAAGATGACTGAGCCGGCCTTCTTCATAGCTTTTCACACCAGCTTTTACTTTTGAGCGCCAGGTGGGTCTTTGTTCTGCCAGCTTTTCCCAACTATCTCTGCATATGCCGCAATCGTGCAGGTGTCTTTTCAGCACGTCTTTATAACGAAGTGTTAAAAACTGCATAACTAAATGTACTATGTTTCACTCTATTATCTCTCGCTGGATAATCAGTTATAAGCATGTTCATTACGTTTGTGATTTTAAACTTGTAAGTTCATACCCACATATCACGTTTTACCTAATAATCAGCACCAATAAAACTTTATATGTACAATCACTGACTCTTACCTATTGCTAAATAAAGCTATAATAACAAATGATACATTCTTTAACGTTCTAGGCTTCGAACTAAAATATCCGAGTTACAAGCATGTCATGAGAGGCAGATTAACCGGCCAGCGTTAGATGATACGGGTGAACAGGAGAACATACAGCGGCTGGCACATGAGATAGCCAGGATGTTCACTCAAGCTCACAAGAACTGCACCATGATCAAGTCCTATGGTGGGAGAGGTAATGTTGTTAATTTAGTCTATATTAAAATATATATGGTTATTCATAGGGCTGTGCTGGTTCCAAAATTGACTTATGGTAGTGAAAGTTGGGTATGGCAAAAGAAGCATGAAAGTAGAATCAATGCCGTTGAAATGCGGTCACTGAGAAGCATGTTAGGAGTGACATTGAATGATAGAATTAAAAATAGTGTGATAAGGGAAGGTTGCGGTTTGTAAGAAGATGTAGTGACTAAGATTGAAAAGAGCACGTTTCGATGGTTTGGACATGTTATGCGGATGAATGATAGCAGATTGACAAAAGGAATAAATATGATTAAAGTGGAAGGGCGGTTACGTAGGGGCGGGCCCAATGAGAAATTTGACAGTTAGATATACGCTATATTGAAAAAAGGTGACGTTACACCTATAACCGCCGAGAGTGTATGAAAGGATGTATGAATATCAATGAAGCGAAAGTGGTCTGTCAGTGGGACAAATGGGGATCCGTGATCTCTGCCTACCCCTCTACAGGGAATCAGGCGTGATGTGTATGTATGTATGTATAGTTTACAAAATTTACTCAGTCGCCTCAGCAGCGTAGGCCTCCCCTAACTTTTTACATAATTTCCTGTCTCTGGCTTGTCCTTTTGTCCTATGGTGGGAGAGGTAATGTTGTTAATTTAGTCTATATTAAAATATACAATATATTTGTATAACACATATGTTTGACATTATTAAAATAGAGAGTTATTAGTGTATATAGAGTAGGGTGCGTTTATATGTCAAAGAAGCGAAAGTGGCTTGTCAGAATTGGAAAAATAAGCATCTGATTTTGCCTACAACTTTGTGAGGAGGTGTGATGGGCAAATCTCAGTTTATTGCAATTTAATTCCTAAGAAAAATATTCTTTGTTTAGTAGTTTAGTTTTGTATATTACCATTTATTTAGTAAGTAGCCTGGTTTTCTGACTGTAGATATAATGCTCAGACATATCAAGCCAGTTGTTGAGTGCACATGAAATTCACATTAAAGTGTTAGGTTGGATAAGAGATGATAATTAAATGTGCAAAATAATTAGCATTGAAAAACGTATTATCTTCAATCTTGATAGATTGTGAACATAATGGCTTAATGTAAACACTAATTAATTCTGGGACTAGAGGTTTTATTTTATATTATAATTAGCAAAAGGAAAGAAGTATGTATACCAAAATTTTAAAAACCTTTTATACAAATACTATTTTAATATATGGACCTTTCATATAAATTTGGTAATGCATATATTTTTGTCACATTTGATTAACTAATCTAAAACTAATCTTATTTTCCAGGTCAGAAAACAGATCAGCTGTTAGTGAGAAATGTAGTTCTGGCACTCGTAACAACACTCCAAGACCTAAGCATAACATTCCGGACAGCGCAGTCCAACTACCTAAAATCACTCACAATACGCGAAGAACGTTCTAACGCATATTTGGACCTACCAAACTTCGAAGAACTGAGTTTAGATGACAATTCTCAGTTCAAAAACATAAATAACCCAACAGACTTATTATTTTCCTTACCAAGCTCTACGAATCAACAATTCTTCGGCGGGGAACAGAATTTAGAAGACGTTTTTCAGAAGCAGCAAGAACAACAGCAATTATTAATGTTAGAGCAGGAAAACACACAGTTTCTTCAAGAACGAGAACAGGAGGTGAATCAAATTGTTCGGTCTATCGTGGATTTGAACGATATATTCAAAGACCTGGCCTCTATGGTACATGACCAAGGTACGGTGTTAGATAGGATAGATTATAACATAGAACAGTCGCAATCACAGGTCCACGAAGGTTATAAACAGTTGCAAAAGGCTGAAAGATACAAAATGAAGAATAGGAAGATGTATTGTATATTTATATCGGCTTCCGCTATAGTTATGACGTTTATACTGTTGATTATTTTCAAAAGCTAGTCGTTGATCCGGTCTAAGTATTTGTTGTGGATGCTATATGCTGGTTTTGTTCTTGTGGACTGTATTTTGTGTTTCACATTGTGTATTTTGCGTTGAAGATATAGTTTTATGCTTACTTTATCATGAGCTAGTTTGTTACGTAAATAAAATGCATTCTAGCTGTCTATGTGACTGGGGTGAATGGAATTTATTTTACCATGTTCTCTATTCACTCAATCTTAATAGTAATGCTAAAGGTGGGTGAACATATAATGCTGAATCTACCCTAAAAGAATATTATAACCTATTTAAAGTTATCATGTTACTTTGGTCTCATTCCACCTCTTTTAAACCCACATAACTGTTTATAATGTGGTACTCACATCTTTTCGATCATTAACCCTTACTAGACGAAGTCATAGTATATTTTTGTCCACATTCCACTATTCGTCTTTTTAAACATGACTGTAGTTATGTGATATTCACAGCCGTTACCTTTACGACCGTTTACCCTTACGTAAGATAGACAGAAGTTAAGTCATAAGGCAATCAAAATTCAACGCTTAATTATATTATTTCTTGAATATATTCTAAAATAAACATGTAGCATTTGAGAGGCAGTACCCACTTGAAACTTTTCACCAATTAGTAATCACCTAATGTTTTATTTGATGAAAATGTTAATAACTTGCCTCACATACTTAATATTGTAATATTACAGTATAAATATTATCAATTATCATTAAGTTATAGGCTTTGTAAATAATATTGTAATGATTTAACTTATTTTTAATTTTATGCCCTTGTTATAGAATATTTAGATAGGTTATAATAAATGATTTATCATGTTTAATAAAATATTAATCAATTGTGCTATTAATTATTTTCCTACCTACCTATATGAATTTTAGGGGACACGTGGTTTCCTACAAATCACAACCTACTCAAAAGATTGGGCCTACATATACATAAATTCACGCCACTTTGATTAACCCTTACACATCTCTCTTGCTTCACTTACACCCATTAACTTTCTCATACATGCTCTTCTATTCTTCACCCTACTTACACCAGCCTTGGGAAGAAAGTCTCCATTTAAATCTGTGTATGGGGTATCTCTTCATCCAAAACACCACTGTGTATTCAACATGTTCAAAAATCTAAATGTTGCAATGTTAGCAACTGTACAATGCCAAATATATTGTGTTTGACAATCAATGAGGAATTTAATTGCAAGAAATCATTACTAACAAAATGCATTGTCACCATGAGTATTAATCTTATGGCAGCTAGTCACCAAGAATGAGCAATACTATCTGTTCTGTGTTCTGGTTTATTACTTAGTAAGGTAGTTGAGGGATATAAGATAAATGTGACGGATAGGCTAGTTTACAAAGTGTAATAAAGTCCAGAATACTCCTATCATATAGGACACTGAATAGATGGGTGAATGGACTCTATTAGAATAGGTCTTCTTGTGCATTTTGCAAACCAATGCCATTATTACTGTAATGGTAACTAACCTACAGCTATGTAAATACAATTATGCCTATATCTTTACAGAGTGGTAGTTAGTCTTGTCATCCACAAAAAACAAATAAGCATGTTCATGACCATTACCCTTGTGGGGTAGTCAGAGGTTAAGAAATCGATCTCCGCAATCGCGGAGGTAGTAATTCTATGGCTACCTCGAACCCACGTTTTGACCTGATATTTTTTACCATTAACACACTTTTCCTGTTTGGGGAGCAGGTAGGTTTCCTAACGATGTTTTCCCTCACTGTAGTATTCATCGCATTTCGTAAAAGTATTTTTAAAATGTACATAGAAATTTATTAAACTTCAATTCCATGCTCAAGCAGGATTTGAACCCTGTACCCACTGATACAGAGTCAAGCCCCAAACAACTGAGCTACATTGAATTGTCATCTCGTCTTCCATATATCTCAAATGTATTTGGTGTATATAGGTATTTCAGTAAGTTGTATATTTTCTTATGCAAAAATCATGATATATGTATCTAGATTATGTATGTCTGAATATTGGGGAATAAGAAACAAAATTGAATTGCACTAAAATAATTATATTTACCCACTGATCTCAAATATACAGAATCACACAATCGCAGCCAATTACGATGCCTGCAAAAATGGGATTGCTTCATGTAAAATATAGGACAGACCTGTACACAGCTTAAAAACAGACTAATTTTCTTATTTCCACAGAGTTAACAAGATAATTATACAAAGGAAGATTATTGTTAAAACTATAAGATTAAACAAAACAATCTTATTAGTTTAAACTGTTGTCTAAAACAGACCTGATTAAAAAATTAACAATATGTAAGTAACAAATATTATATTTATAAGATGGTGATGCACACAATTTACATCAGATTGTCAATATGCCAGTGAAATATTACTCAATGATAGAAATTTTGAACTTTACACATATAATTTACAAAAGATAGTGAAATAAAATCATAATTATTTATTAGTAACATAGAAATTCTCATGATAGAGAATACATAATACTTAAAAAGATGCTGTACATAAGTCAAGATGTTTATATTAAAAAATTATTGATTCGCCATACATTTACAATAGATTTGGAACAAAAACCTGAGATTCTTGATTCAACTTTAGTATTAATAATTTGCATTATGAATTTCAAAACAAAGCAGTGCATAAGATTTAAATACAGGCATTGTAGAGAATTTCCAACTCTTAATAAGGTACATAATACAGGTACAACATCAAATATTAATGGACCTGATCCTACAGAACAATTAACAATAGAAAAATAAAACTTGGTTAGAGTAACTTATATGAGGCTAGAAACATTACCTAAAACAATCCCATTTCCAACTCTATCTTACAAAATACACATTCATCAGTCATATGCAAGGTGAAAACCACAAGAAAGTAAAGAAATCCAAGAATAATCCAACATAATCATCTAACTCCATACATACAATAAATATTCCTTATCCAAACTATGAATCCTTGTGTTTATTATAAAATTCATCTAGGTACTTCTTGTAGGCCTCCTGGTTGGCCCAGAGGAAGGACGCCTGCTGGTTCAGCGGGCTGGCCGTGTTGGGCTCAGCCAGCAAACTTTGGATTGAGAGCAACACCGTGCGGACGTCGTACAGGGCCGTCCACTTATCCTTAAGAATGTCCAAACATATCAACCCGCACGTGTCCACGTTTGGATGGAAGCAGGGGGTGATGAATTTCACTACAGGCGGCGCGTAAGGATACGAATTGGGGAATTCGAGAGATAATTTGTACTTATGTCCTGCGTAGACTGTTTCTAGAGGGCCGTGTATCGTGCCAATCCATTTGAACAGGTTTTCACTTTCTGGGAACGCTGAGATGCCCTTGTCAGCACATCGCATTAGCTCCATAAGCTCTTTTTGTAGTCTGTAAAGACATAAAGAGATCAGAAACATGTAAAAACGACGAAACAACAATGCTCAAAAGTCGGTCGTCACAGTTCACAACTTACCGTTTGCTCACAGCGTGATTGTCTTTCAGTTTTATAGTGTCATCGTTTTGTTTCGCTGGATTAGACGATGATGAGTAGTGTGGATTCACATTTTGAGCCATATTCAACGTTTAGAGCGAAATTTAATTCTCGTTATTTCTGTTGACCACAAGCAATTTCCTGCTAATTTCAAAAAATTGACGTTTGTAAAGTAATGGCGTCACTTATGAACAGCAGCGCCCTCTTTGATCGATATAGCCCACATAGTGGTAAGCACACATGATCATCGACATTATTTATCACTTACTAATAAAATCTTATATCTAAAAGGTAAACCAAATAGTTATTTGCAAGTTTTTATTGTTTTTGTAATTATTTTAAGGTTTTTAATTAAATTCTGAAAGCCTACCGATTACACTTTCACTTTCTCATATTATGTTGACTATTCAACCATGAAATTAGAAAGTGATAATAATTCTAAGCCTCTATTGCAAAAAACAACCACATCAAATCATGGCGTTTATAAATTTGAGCTAAAGAAATCTTAGTCAGTATTCTGAAACTATTAGGAACATGACGTGTAAGGTAAGTGTTTTGTTTGATTTTTTTCCTGTGTGTTGAAACTGAGGGTATTATTCCATAAATATACATGTGGGTATGCATAGAGTTATCGAAAAAATGTAGCAATTAGTTTATGAGGCACCTGTGACTCATTGTTTAAATATGTACGTTTAGAAAAAATTCAAATTTGAAAATTTCTATACAATCTTTATCACAACGGGACATGAGAATATTACACAACAGTGGTATGGGGTAGGTAATTTAGTTTATAATGCGGGGACAGTTAGATCGTTCAAATATTCAGTTTAGACATGATAATTAGAACTTATGTGGCGCGATCTCTACGACTTACGTATTGTCTTTTTTTTTTTCAATTTTGTCTTCTTATACTATATATCTAAAATAATTTAAGTACAGTTGAGATTAACTACAATATTAAATAATTATTCAAAGTAAATATTTGTTGTATAATTTCTCTAACGACATACTAAAGAGAAAAATAACTAATGAAATTAGACGACAATACAAAAACATGTTTTAATGACATGAGTGTTATATTTTGATAAAATAAACTTTACTTCTACTAATATGAATATGCGAAGGATGTTATATATATTTTCTGATAAATATAATAAGAATAATCTTTTTTGCAAAAGTAAAATGTGCTATACACGCAACTTTGATTTACTTTCGTGTTTGTGTAAGAGCCATTATGACTCTCGGACGTGTGAAGCGCACTCAATAGCTGTCAGTCATCTGTTTTAAATAAGTAAATCATTCATTGTCTTGTGTGCGTCGTTAGCAGTGACTCGTGCAAAGTTAATTTGTGTTTATTTTCTGAAAATACTAGTATTCCTGTGTTTCAAGAAATAATATCAATTCATCTTACTGTACACTAAGTACCAAGAGAGTTCTAGAACAATGGCTCATCAGATATATTTCGAAAATAAGTTAGTGCCCAGCAATTCAAGCGACACAAATATATCATCCGTGAAAGCTAGGATTTCACAACAATTTTCTATGCTTCAGGATGATTTATTTGCCACTATTAACGGCAGGATTGTTTGCAATGATGATCTGGTTACCGGCGAAGGATGCACAGTGCGCGTGTTCGCCAAATTGCTGGGTGGCAAAGGCGGATTTGGTTCCATGCTGCGAGCGATAGGCGCTCAGATTGAAAAGACCACAAACCGCGAGGCCTGCAGAGACTTGTCTGGAAGGCGTCTCCGAGACATTAACGAGGAGAAGCGCCTCAGGAAATGGATGGAGAGCCAGCCTGATCGTGAACGCGAAGCTCTTGAGCGTAAGCAGAAGAAACTGGAAAGATTGGTCGCAGAGCCGAAGATTGACGTGGATTTACACGGCACTATGTACGAAAAGGAACGCCAGGAGCTACCAGAACGCGTCAGTGCGGCAGTGGAGGCTGGATGGCAAGCAGCAAGCTCTAGCAATGTAGGAATTAAACGGAAGATGGACACTAAAGATAACAAAGGCAAGAAGAAGTCTAAATTGTGGATTGATGCTGAACTGTCAGACTGTTCTTCACTCAGTGATGATGATGATGAGGAGAAACCTAGTCCCGGAGCAGCTGTTTCAACAGATAGCGGAAATGAGTCAGATTTAACAGCAAAGCCCTAATAACAGTGTGATATGAAAACATAGTCTAGTAATGTTAAGTGTTTAGCTAAGTTGGACAAGAAATTATGATGTGAATGTATAAGGTAAAGATACCTTTTTATAACTGTTACTACTTATTGCAGTTTATAAACATAATTATTATGTTATCATGACCATAGTAGCATAGTAACTTTCTCTTAAATTAATACTTTATTTGGTATTTTCAGTTTTAAATAGATTACTGGTAAATTTTTTATCAATTTGAACCATATTTTCAGCTACTTATGTTTACTTTCTATATGCTAAACACATTTATTTCTTCACATAGCTGTTATAATGCTTTATTTGTATAATAATGGTTTATAATACTTAATTATACTGTTAAAATCTAGTATTCTATGTCCATTTTCATAAAGTAATTGTAAAACACCACTTCTTGAGTAATAGTCAGCGTCTTGTCAACATGTGACAACACTTGTCTTTAGGGACATGACTATCTGGTGAAAATTTAGTTTGTTATGCTCATTAATGAACTACTGCCTATTCACACATATACACAAAAATGTATGTTAAAGTTTGTAAATAATTATGATTCATATTGTAAAAGGGAGCAAATTATGTTTCTTTTAAAGATAACCAATTTCGTGTGGTTACCAAACTATGTTGCTGATAGATTTTGTATTATTGTAAGTTTCTTTGTTTAATTGTGATAATTTCAATAAATAGTTTTGTAAGTAATTTTGGGTTTTTATTTTGAACCACTGACATATATTTCTAATTTTAGAAATATTGTATTCTTAATAAGGTACTGTTACCTATAGGAGTTGTGATACTGACAGGTGGGTAACCCATCACCTAATAATTACTGCCTAGTAGAAATTGCCACACTAACTATACATATAAACAATAATAGCGTCGTTGCGCCTGGAAGAAGTGATAATTACAAAAAAGAAACTTGATAAAAGACAAAAAACTGTTACGAATTTAGGACGGGGATTTTTGTTTGAACAATACATAGCGGAAAAAGCTATTTTCGTATGCTTTTGAGATATCACAAAAGGGGTTTCACAGGCATGACAGGAGTAGTGAGTATGTTTTCCTAGTGAAAAAGATAATTTTTCTTAAAATAACATTTATAAGTTTTTCCAGACGCAACAACAATATTATCCATACATAATAGCTTTTAAACATACACACATGTTACACCCATTCTTCTTCAAAGTGGCAGAGATAACAGATCCCTATTCTTCCCTAACCTTGTAAACCACTTTCTCTGCATTGATATCCACGCAACCACTTACTAACTTGTCAGTTATGAGTATGAAACCGTGATAGTCTATAAACTCACCACCTGTCATGATGAGTTCTGGCTATGGTTTGCTGGTAAATATTGACACCTAACAGTGCACTTGGAGTAAACACCATTTTTGGTGAAAATTAGTTAAATATACAGTTTAGTTTTTTTTCTGCATCTATTGGTGTTGGTTTCATTGCGAAATGATGATGTTTTTGTCACCAGGGTCTAGTGGTGGTCTAGGGGGATAAAAATATTGGATATTTATGCTTTTCATGACAACTTTTTTAACTTCAAGCCTCTCTCCTGTTAAGTTTGCTAAATGGCGTTTAGGACAAGTGTGCTGTTAGGTGTCAATATGGTTTGAGTGAAAGGATTTTATTAGAGACTTGACTCAATGGCAGTTACTTCAACTTTCCCACAAAGGTTAACCATACATATATATATGCCTATACTATAGATTGACAAATCTCCACTCCCCTAATCGGATAGGAAGAGACTATCAATAGCCTGAGAAATCTCTCTTGCACTACGTACATCCATTAACCTTCTTATACATGCTCTTCTGTTCCAATGATTTAACTATGTGTATTTGTTTAACAAATCTTTCTATTCAGATTTCAGTTGCAAGTATAATGTTGCTGATGCTAGCCAGTGTGGCATTCAGCTGGCCACTGGGTCCTGAAGATGATGAAGACACAAGCTTGCCTGATAAACGAGGTATGAGAGAGTAAAAATAATATGCGGGACACAATTACACCATAATTACGCTTCATTGACATGCATACACCTCCTCATATACATAATAACATACACTTTACAAGATATGTATGCACACTCCCTTTCTGTTTTATTGTGGTAGGGTAGTCAGAGGCTTAAGTGCTCAGCTCTGAACTTTCAAAGGCATGTTATGTGTGGGCTAGTCAAACAAAGCCCGTGTTTCACTAGATAGACAGCACCCAACGTGATAGGTACTGAACCGTATCGCCGTATACAGGCACTGGCTATTTATCTATTCCCAAATGAATAGTAAAACAAAAAAAAAACACTTTCAGTGGTTCAAGTGTCTATCAAAGCCATTGCAGAGGTAGTCATTCTATGGCCACCTTGAACCCACATGTTGACCAGATAGTCAGTACTCAATGTGACAGGTGGTAAGGCATGTTGGTATACCTCAGTTGTTTGGGGCTTAACTCTGTATCAGTGGGTACCATTTACAAGCACTAAATATTACATGTTCGGGGAACAGGCAGGTTTCCTCACAATGTTTTTCCGTACTGAATTTAAAATAGAATACAATTGAATAGCATTGGCTTATGGTACCAAATGTTGAGTATTACAAAAGAACCATGAGATTAGAATTTGTGCTCTTGAAATGTGAAATATATTAGTAACATTGAATGATAAAACTAAGAATAGTGTGATAAGGGAAGGTTGAGGTTTCAAGATGATATAGTGACTACAATTTGACGACCTCCGTGGCGCGATTGGTTAACGACCTAAACGATCGTGAGGTTTCGGGTTCTATTCCCGATTGAGGCAGAGTTAAGAACTACGCGTTTCTTCTGCTTTCCAGTCTGCTCGTAGATTATACAGGGTTACAGGAAAAGTCGACCTAGATCCGTTAAGGGCGTGTAGTACACATAATTTCTGAATGATTTCACTATGGAACCCCCCATCCTAAACTTAACCGTTTTCAAGATTTTCGAGTTTTAATTTTTTTTATGAAAATGCCCAATTTTTCGGCTATTGAATTGAATATATTGAATTTTTTTGACTCTTATGATTATTTTTTTGGTTTTTTACATAAATAATGAGATGCTTAATGACCTCAATGAGTAAAATTGCACTTAAGTTAACTACATAGGTCGTTGTAGACGATCAAAACTTAAGAAAATAAGTAGAAATTATAAAAAAAATATTTTTCTTTTCTGTATATCGCAAAAAAATATTATAGCACTTGCTCTGCAGATGTGCTTAAAAACATCTACATTTTATCAGCTATCCAACGAGGTATAACAACCTAGGGTTGTATTTAAACTCATAGAAAAAAACATACTTAAAAAGGTTCAGGTAGTAGGTCTAACGGGGCCCTCGTCTATTGTCCTTCAAGTTAATCCGGTGCGTGTGAGCGAGACAACTTACGATTTATGCAGGTGAGAGTGAGAAAAATAATGTGCAAAAACAAGTTTGGGGATACAACATGCCCATTGTTTTGTATTTGGTCGTTTGTTTGCTTGCCATCCATTTTAGTCTGCTCATGAGAAAACGGTTAAGTTTAGGATGGGGGGTTCCATAGTGAAATCATTCAGAAATGATGTGTACTACACGCCCTTAACGGATCTAGGTCGACTTTTCCTGTAACCCTGTATATATTATATTATATGATATATAATAAATATTTATTTTTTAAATATACGTTGACTAGTACCCTTAACACAAATCTTAAATGTACTTCATTTAGTGTAATAGTGTCCTAAATAATTGAAAAGACTATGCTTCGATGGTTTGGACATGATATGCAGATGAATGATAATAGATTGACGAAATGTATGTATTGACTGGATGGAAGGATTATTACATAGAGTTCTTCCTAAAGAGAGATATGATATAGTCTGGCTAACGAAAGTAGATACTGGATAATTTTGCAAACTTTTTATATGACAACACTAAAGTGTTCCTACCATCGGATATTTACCCTACAATTTGGGGTATTTCAAGTAGAAAGTACTTAGGAACAAGTAATTCCAAAAAGGCATTTTTCAAACAAACTTATTTTGAACATTTTATAAAATGAGTTTTAAAAATTCGTACGTCTGCTAAAATTGTGTTAATCGAAAATAAGTTTCGTATCTACGTGTTGGATCATTTCAAGAGCTACAGTAAGCCTTACGTTGGTCTAATAAATAGCTTAAGTAATTAGGTACACTATGTATTAACTAATTAGGTAGGGAAAAACTTAACAATTTTATTTAAAAAAAATTAATTTTTGTCTATTTTCCGAAAAATTTGGTGTAAAATCAGAATTAGTGTATGGTATTCCTATTTCTGACGCCGAAGTTGGCGTGTTGTTGATGTTTCTTTATGGTTGACTTGCGTAAAGTTAGGTTAGGTTGACTTGCGTAAAATGTCTTGATATTTTATTATTTTAATTAAGTAAGTACATATTATTCGTTTAAGTTATTTTTTGTTTGTTCTTTTTGTTTCTTTAATACGCTACAATGGAGTGTCGAATCCGTGTAATGTTTGGTATGGAGTTAATAAAGAGATAACAAGTTATATAAGCTGCTTTTAATCACGTCATAACGCGGACAAAATTGCAAGTATCCACTAGTAAAATAAAAATAAATGTCAAAGTATCAAAGTGAGTTGTTCCGACTTTCCTTTTTATTTTAGGGTTGCAATGCTAATATATTTTAAATTTGCCGCGCTTTTTCAGTATCTACTTTCGTTAGCCAGACTGTAGTTTCATAGTAATATCTGTAATAGTAATACTGTATAGTATTATATTATCTGTGGTAATATACATGATAGAGTACCCGCCACATAAGGTGGCAGTAGCCAAACTTGGAACTAAATTTGACGTTTCCGCCATTGCGTGTTATTTTGTATGAAAGGTAAATTTAGTATTACCAGCGTTGTGTTTTTTGCCCACTCTTTGTAATTTTTATGTTTGTTAAGGGTGATTATAATAAATTGATTTCTGGAGTTTCTTGTTAGTTCTTCTCCAAGGGTCTTCCGCTGAACTTCTTCTCTCAATCGTTACGCTCTTATCAGAGCGGTCGTGGTCTTCATGACGTGGCATCTTGAGCAGCCGAAATGGTTGGTGAACTAACCTCGGTAAAAAATATGTAAAGACAATGCTCAGTGCCATGTTTGAAATAGTTTTTTTACATACATACATACACATCACGACCTGATTCCCTGTAGAGGGGTAGGCAGAGATCCACGGATCCCCATTTGTCCCGATCCTGACAGACCACTTTCGCTTCATTGACATTCATACATTCTCTAATACACTCTCGGCGGTTATAGGTACTCCTAACGTCACCTTTTTTCAATATAGCGTCTATCTGACTGTTACATATATGTCTTATTAGGCCGGCCCCTACGTAACCGCCCTTCCACTTCACTCATATATATTCCTTTTGTCAATATATAGTTTTTTTAATTTGTATACTTAGATCATAAAATAACTTTCAAAGAGAGCTTATGATAGGGCCTATTTTGAATAAAAATATTTTGACTTTTGACTTTGGTATATTAATTTGTTTTATTTGAGTTTATAGCTCTGCAACCAAAGATCGTTACAAATGAAACCTCAATATAATGTATCGAGCCGTATGGCACAGTGGAGTGCTAGTTTTGGCGTGTTTACTGGCAACACTGGATTACGCGACTGTGGCGACGCCTCCAACTGCCACCTTATGTGGCGGGTACTCTAGTCACATTGAACAATGCATCGATATTTAATAGTTTTTTATTTATTACAGAAGATTCACCAGACATCCCAAGAGTCCAGATTAAAGTGTACAGAGGTCCGACCAAGGAGGATGGATATGCACCCTGGGGCTTTTGGGTAAAGCAGCCTTCAGACGACTAGGAGTAAAAAATATTTAATTTATTGGTCTTTATTAAAAGATTTAATGTATTTTTGTTGATGTTTGTACAAATATATTGATTTTTATTACAAAGTACTGACTTTTTGTAATTTTTCCTGCTCCAGAGATCTCGCCACATAAATTGGCAGTTGAAGGCGTCGCCACAGTCGCGTGATTCAGTGTTACCAGTAGACGCGCCAAAACTAGCACTCACTGTGCCATACGACTCGATACATTATAGGTTTTATTTGTAACGGTTTTTGGTTGCAGAGCTATAAACTCAAATAAAACAAATTAATATATCAAAGTCAAAATATGTTTATTTAAAATAAAATATCACAAGCTCTGTTTGAATGTTACCTTTTGATCTAAGTATAAATTAAAAAAACTATTTCAAACAGGGCACTGAGAATTGCCTTAACATATTTTTTACCGTGGTTAGTTCAGTGGAGACCCTAGCTTGGAGAAGAACTAACAAGAAACTCTAACTAAACTAAACTAACAGAAGCTGCGTTTGCCAGCATAACAGTGGAAGACTGGAAAACCCAAGTTCAGCATGTACTGAACGTCGAAGACAAATATTATGAAAGTGACAGTATTATAGACTCCGAACTTTATACATTTATCGCGAATCTCTTAAATCTCTTAAAACTATTATTTCAAACATGGCACTAAGCATTGTCTTTACATATTTTTTACCGAGGTTAGATCAGCGGAGACCCTAGCTTGGAGAAGAACTAACAAGAAACTCCGGAAATCAATTTATCATAATCACCCTTAACAAACATAAAAATTACAAAGAGTGAGCAAAAAACACAACGCTGGTAATACTAAATTTATCTTTCATACAAAATAACACGCAATGGCGGAAACTTCAAATTTAGTTCCAAGTTTGCCGACTGCCAATTTATGTGGCGCGATCTCTAAGCAAAATAAAACCATAAACATACCTTTACATACATACACGGTAATATACACAAAAGACAAAACAAAATATAAATACAATACACATACCTCATAGCCTCTGTCTGCTTCCTAGAGAATTACAGCCGTGATGCGTGTGTTGTAATTTATTTTACAAAGACCGTTTATTCAAATCTCTGTTAGCTCTTCGCTTTTTCACAAATTAGTACCTAAAACGTTGTTTCATGTCGTAATATGAAACAAAGGGCCCTATGTAGCAACTCAATATACATACATACACATCACGCCTGATTCCCTGTGGAGGGGTAGGCAGAGATAACGGATCCTTATCTGTTGATCCTAACAGACCACTTTCGCTTCATTAACACTCATACACTCTCGGCGGTTATAGGTACTCCTAACGTCACCTTTTGTCAATATAGCGTCACTCTGACTGTTATATGTCTTATTAGGCGGCCCCTACGTAACCGCCCTTTCAATTCACTAATATATATTACTTTTGTCAAGTCAATATATATATGTGAGATATATTGAAAAAGGATGACGTTAATTACATATTTATAACCGCCGAATATGTATGAGTGTCAATAAAGCGAAAGTGGTTTGATAGGGTAGAGATAAACAGGGATCTGTTATCTCTGCCTACCTCTTTGTATAGAGACGTGCGTGATGTGTATGTATGTATGTGTATGTTAAACTCTTATGGCCTCGAAATTTCGGAGCTCGGCGCTCAAGCCTCTGACTACCCCGCCACAATAAATAAGGGATTATTTTTAACTCTATATAGTTTATACCTTAATACAAATTATAATAAATACATTTACGAAATACGTCGTGAGGAAACCTACCTGTTCACCGAACAGGTAATAATAAGTGCTTGTAAATAGCGACATGGCTTACCACCTGTCACATTAAGTACTGACTATCTGTTCGACACGTGGCTTCGAGGTGGCCATAGAATTACTACCTTCGCTATTGCAGAGATAGACACCTGAACCTCTGACTACTTTTTAATGTTAGTGAACGCCTTTGTCTTTGTTTGTTTTTTTTATACCTTAGGGATGTCATGTAATTAAATATTCACTCGTTACCCACTTTTAGACATTTTTTAGTTTCAATCCCAAGGGAGGTAGTTTGTAAGTAAGAGAGGTGTAAAGTTGGGTGTATACTGAGAGTGTATTACACATATAGGTGATTTAATATTATTACTTTTAATAATTACGTAGACAAAAAGACAAACGCGTTCACGACCACATATATACATAACGCCATAAGAAGCATGAAAGTAGAATCAATGCCGTCGAAATGCGGTCACTGAGAAGCATGTTAGGAGTGACATTGAATGATAGAATTCAAAATAGTGTGATAAGGGAAGGTTGCGGTTTGAAAGAAGATGTAGTGACTAAGATTGAAAAGAATATGCTTCGATGGTTTGGACAAAAGGAATAAATGAATGATAGCAGATTGACAAAAGGAATATATATGAGTGAAGTGGAAGGGCGGTTACGTAGGGGCCGGCCTAATAAGATATAACAGTCAGATAGACGCTATATTGAAAAAAAGTGACGTTAGGTGTACCTATAACCGCCGAGAGTGTATGAGAAGATGTATGAATGTCAATGAAGCCAAAGTGGTCTGTCAGGATCGGGACAAATGGGGATCCGTGATCTCTGCCTACCCTTCTACAGGGAATCAGGAGTGATGTGTATGTATGTACATCATGCCCTTTTCTTGAACCGTATAAAACCACATTCGCTTCAATGACATGCATACACCTTCTCAAACACATAATAACATACGCTTTACGAGATATGTATGCACATCCCTTGTGCCCACATTGTGGCAGGGTTATCAGAGGCTTTAGTGTCCATCTCCGAAATTTCGAAGGCATAATAGGTATGGGCCACTCGAAGCCCGAGTTCCACTAGAAAAACAGCACACAACGTGATAGGTAGTGAACCGTTTTGCCGTATACAAGCACTGGCTACTTATCAATCCCGAGGGATAGGCAGGTTTCCTCACGACGTTTGCCTCAATTTATACACACTCGGCGGTTATGGGTGCTTCTACGCATAGAAATTAAAATTCAAAATAGCTTTTTGTTAAGTGTGAACACAGCTTTACTTTAGTTCGTAATTGCGTAGTGTAAACAAAAGTTTAGTCTGTTGTTAAATTTCTTACGGTGTGGACGTGTCTTTATGTTAATATTATTCTAAATTTACGTAAAATAAATAAAATTTATCGTGTATTAATGGCATAAATAAAATATATTAAATAGTGTTTTTTTAAATTCGCAGGTAAGTTAATGAAAAAATATTGAAACATCCTTTTTGATAATAATAGGAATATATTATATTTATTGCAAGATAGTTAGTGGTTTGTGGATTGGATGGTTATAGTCAGAATTCTGAGTTATTATAATATTAATTTAATATTTGGACATACATATATACCATATATAATCAACGACCAATCTGGAAAGCAGTAGAAAAGCGTAGTTCTTAACTCGAACCCGGGACGTCATGATTAGCGTTCAGGTGTCTAACCGATCGCGCCACGGAGGTCGTCAAAGTAATTAAGTTAATGATTTATGGCAAAATAAATGTTCTATGGTCTGAATAAACACCTTAGACCTACCTCATAAGGGAAATAGGCGTATTGTCTTATAATGTTTACGGTATGGGACTTAATTAAAATGTATTCGTAATACATACATACATACACATCACGTCTGATTCCCTGTAGAGGGGTAGGCAGAGATCACGGATCCCCATTTGTCCCGATCCTGACAGACCACTTCATTGACATTCATAAATCTTCTCATACACTCTCAACGGTTATAGGTACACCTAACGTCACCTTTATTCAATATAGCGTCTATCTGACTGTTATTATGTCTTATTAGGCCGGCCCCTACGTAACCGCCCTTCCACTTCACTCATATAATACTTTTGTCAATTCGTAATAAGAAACTATAATACGTCTCATGCTAGCTGGGAAGCAAAAAAGCAAACTAGCTGCCATTCATTCGGACATGTCGTAGAAGACGATTAAGGGACTAGGGGTATATGGAATCAATTGTTATTATTATTATTATTAATTGGACAATGGACTAACAACTAGTTTCCAATATTCCATATTAATCCCATCACGTCAATATTCTCGCTATAACTGACCGAGGTGCTATATCCGATATTCTGTCCACCCCGGAAGGTATAAAGACTTGAATTTTGTTATACAATGTTCCTATATGAGCTTATTGAAAGCTTTGAATTTTAGTAACTAATATAACTTGACCTTTTGTACTAACAAGTCTCTATATATTACGGAGTTCAATGTTATTCGGTTTCATTTAATTTCATAAAAGTGGCTGTAGCCCAGTGGGTAAGACCTCCGACTTCATATAAGAGTTCCTAGGTTCGAATCCCGGCTCTGGCATGTACCAATGAATTAAATTTAAAAATGTATTTTTCATTCGCGTACATAATTTACAGTCGCTAACGGTGAAGGAAAACATCGTGAGAAAACCCGGCATCCCTTGGGTAATAGCCAGTGTCTATATACGGCGATACAGTTCACTATATTACATTGGGTGTCGTCTATCTAATGGAACGCGGGTTTTGATTGGCTCAAACCTAACATACATCCATATCACGCCTGATTCCCTTTGGAGGGGTAGGCAAAGATCACGGATCCCATTTGTCCCGATCCTGACAGACCACTTTCGCTTCATTGACACTTATACATCTTCTCATACACACTCGGCGGTTATAGGTACTCCTAGCATGCAATGATCTTTAAAGCCTCTGACTACCCCGCCATAATAAAAAAGGATGTGTGTACACACAAGTCGTGAAGCGTATGTAACTTATTATGATATCTTTAAAAGCTTACTATGTCGTAAGAGATAACTAAGGGAATAGAAGGTATTCTTAGGACTATATACTATTAGGTTATGATAACATACTCTACTTACAAATGACGACCTCCGCGGCGCGATTGGTTACCTGAACGCTAATCGTGAGGTCCCGGATCCGATTCCCGCTGGAAGCAGAGTTAAGAACTACGCTTTTCCTCTGCTTTCTAGTCTGATCGATGATTATTTATGCTATATATGTATTTATCAATGTATAATAAGTATATATTTCTTAAACATACGTTGACTAGTACCCTTAACACAAGTCTTAAATGAACTTACCAAGCAGCTATTTCAATTGGTGTAATAGGGTCCTAAATATTATTATTTTTATTAATCTACTCGTAACAGTCTCATACAATATGAGGAAAAGAACGACAGATAGTTAGCATTCTTTTTACGTTCCAAACTAGCATAGCAGTTGAATGAATATTGAGTATTTCAATACCATAATGACGTAACACTCAAGAGATGATTCAAACAAGCAAATATATTCACGGCCATGTTCATAACAAGGTTAGACAGAGGTACTGCGTGCACTCGCTCCTATAATACTTACAGGGGTAGATAGAAGAAAACCTTGATCACTTTTGACTCACTACATAGTATAAAACAATAATAAATTAGTAGGGCTTATTAAGGGGCTTGTTCAATTCGTGTAATAGTGACCCACATTTTTTTTACTTTTTACAGGATATAATTCTCAGAGATTATCATTATTTTGCTGTCTGAACTATAGGAACATGGAATATAAACAGAAAAGATTAATAAGGAATTGTAAGTAATATAAAAACACAAATAACAAATGCGTTTCCGACCATTAACCCTTGCGGGGTAGTCAGACATTCAACGTAATTAAATGAGTAATAATATTAAATCATCTATATAATACACTCTTATTGTACACCAAACTTTACACCTGTCTTACTTAGTAACTACCTCCCTTGGGATTGAAACTAAATAATGTCTAAAAGTGGGTAATGAGTGAATATTTAATTACATGACATCCCTAAGGTATCAAAAAGACAAACAAAGACAAACGCGTTCACGAACATTAAAAAGTAGTCAGAGGTACAGGTGTCCATCTCCACAATTGCGAAGGTAGTAATTCTATGGCCACCTCGATCCCACGTGATGACCAGATAGTCAGCACTCAATGTGACAGGTGGTAAGCCATGTCGCCATTTACAAGCACTAACTATTACCAGTTGGGGAACAGGTAGGTTTCCTCGCGATGTTTTTCCTCACCGTAGTATTCGACACATTACGTAAATGTATTTTTATTACGAAGATGTACGTAGAATTTCTTTACACTTTATTTCCATTGGTACATGCTCAAGCGGGATTTGAACCCTATACCCACTGATACAGAGTCAAGCGCCAAACAATTGACCTACGTCGAATTTGCCTAAATATAAACGGAGCCTGTACAAATATACACGAAACATAATATTATCTTTTAACCTGACGGTCTGTTAGTGTTTCATTGAGATTACATAATATGTAGATGTACATTTGAGGCAGTTTCTAACGTTATTTATCTACATCATATTATACTGTTATTATAAAAAAAAACAAATAAATAGCTAAAGGGGTAGTCAAACATTAATACTGTAAAGAAATTATTGCGTTACGACTAATAATTAAACAGTTAGACTCTAAATATTAAATTGCCATTTCCTATAACATGTTTATTCGATTTCGCACGAATTTAAAATTGAGTTAAGTCGGATTAATTCTCAGCATGCGATATGTCCTTACAAATTCGGTGATTATAGGACCTACATATGATTCTAATTGTATTATGTTTATGATTCTCCTTGTATATTTATTCCATATATAACCGTGTCTGTTTCAGCTGAATATTTGAAATAAGTTTGCACTGTATGAATGCAATTAAAGTGGTATTTTACCTATAAATTTGCTGCGTCAGTGGGCTGGCCACGTCTCTGTCGTAGAACCGACGACCGCTGGAGTAAAGCGGTTCTCGAGTGGAGGCCGCTTCTCGGCAAACGTAGTGTAGGACGCCCCCCTGCCAGGTGGACCGATGACCTCAAGAAGGTCGCTGGTAGTGGCTGGATGAGGGCCACGAGTGATCGTGTTTTGTGGCGTACCCTTGGGGAGGCCTACGTCCAGCAGAGGACTAGTATAGGCTGATTGATTGATTGATTTACCTATAAGTGGGATCAATCGCTTTCTTACATCACGCTGTACAATTATTTAAATTGACTTTTATACAACCACTTAAAATAATTGAAAAATATCTATAAATCTGTGTAAGGTGGTATTTATTTTAAAGTAAAAGAAGTAAAAAAAGTAAAGTAAACAGAATACTAACTAGCTGCCGTTCTTCCCAGCATGTCGTAGGAGGCGACTAAGGGACTAGGGGTAAACGGAATCAATTAGGCGATTGGCTAGCAATCTGTAACTAATATGTATGTGTTTTATGAAGAGACAATATATTAAGTGTGTGAAGGTCATAGTAAAACAAATTAGAACCTCCTTGGTAACACCCACGTTCTAAAAGTGTATGAATGTGTGTGTATGATAAATATGTATGTGTGTTTATAAACAAAGCTTTGTATTGTATAGACTTGTGATATTCAGTATCGTATAGAAGAAAAATACATATACATTTACGTTCTTTAATCCACTTTGGGGTCGACAGAACCTTGGAGACACGATATCTTCTTTTTAGCATAAATATTAGGCTTGTGATGTCATATGGAACATTGGTGACAGATTGCTAGCTCATCGCCAAATAGATACCAAATAGATGTACCAATGGAAATGTAGTTTAATGAATTTCTATGTTTATTTTCGTAATAAAAATACATTCACGAAATGCATCGAATATTACGACGTGGGAAAAACATCGTGAGGAAACCTACCTGTTCCCCGAACAGGTAATAGTAAGTGCTCGTAAATGGCGACATGGCTTACCACCTGTCACATAGAGTACTGACTATCTGGTCTACACGTGGAGTTGAGGTGTGGAAAATATTAGTTTAATATATTCTTTTTCTTTACAGACCATCGTAATATACTATGGGATATATTCAACGTAATTGTATTTAGTATAATTATTATTGGTTGTTGCGAAACAATACGGAAACTATACGGATATTACAAGCAGAATATTTTGATTGAATCTTATAGAAACAAAAGGGATTTGAAGGTTTATATTGATAGTATGTAAGTAGCATACATACATGTACATTCGCTTCCTTTAATCCCTTTCAGGGTGGACAGAGCTTAGGAAATGTGAAAATATTTCCTGTTACTTTTAGCATGAATTTGGGATTTCGATGAAATTCTCGTATGGAAAGATTAAATTGGTGCATTTCGTACATGTATTATTAAAGCAAAATTGTACAGTCAGCGCTAAAAGTGCAGTCGCAGTAACTTTTTATAAGGTTTAAGTTTATAACAACAAAAGACAATATTTTACATTTTAAAACTGGTGCTTCGAAATTCAAAATATTATTATCTTTTGTTCATATAAATTTAAACCTTATAAAAAAGTAATGGGACTGCACTTTTAGCGTTGACTGTACATAGAAAATTCCATTTCCATTGGTACATGCTCAGACTTTGAACCCTGTACCCACTGATACAGAGTCAAGCCCCCAACAACTGAGCTACGCCTAGTACTAATACGAATCGAATAAAGTTACATACATACGCTTCACGACTTGTGTATACACACTCCCTTTTTTATTGTGGCGGGCTAGTCAGAGGCTTGATTGCTCATCTTCGAAATTTCGTAGGCATATTAGGTAACTTAAAGCCCGCGTTTCACTTGATAGACAGCACCCAACGTGATAGGTAGTGTAATAAAGTTTTTCCTCATTCCAGAGGTCCACCCTTAGTAGAACCTTCAGCACCACAATGTAACCAGCAACTAGTGGTTCTGGTGACCAGTGTCAAGGACCATTGGGAGAGACGACAGCTCCTGAGGAGAACTTGGGGGAGGTACCAGCCTATTTTCTTCTTTCTGGGGGTGGAAACTTCTAATATGGAGGTATGTAAGTATTATTTTGTATTGAGATGGTAAATATACCATTGGTAAACATAGTTTTAAGAGATTCGCGATTTATACTCATGATTAATAACTAACGGGACTTATCGCGTAAGTTTGAGTCTGCCCGTGACCACGGCTGCTGCAACGTAGCCGAAACGTCGGGTTAATAAAGGTAACTTTATTATATAAAAACTTACGCGATAAGTCCCGTTAGTTATTAATCATTGGTAAACATTGTGAGGAAATCTGCCTATCCCTCGGGATAGGTAATAGCCAGTGCCTGTATACGGTGATACGGTTTACTACCTATCACGTTGGGTGTTGGCTATCAAGTGGGCATAACTAACATGCCTGCGAAATTTCGGAAATGGGCACCCAAGTCTCTGAATACCCCGCCACAGTAAAAAAGGGATTGTGCCTACACAAGTTGTGAAGCGTATGTTCAAAGTCATATTTTTTTTAAAGGTTTATGTAGATACAATACTTTACTCCTTTCAGGATACGATTAGTAATAATCTACACACAGTTGATATGTTGCTATATTTATTCTGCAGTCCAAATCATAAGTGCAATAAGCCATCTTTTTCATCAAATTGAGTTATTTACATATTCTATATAAGCAAAATGTTTACAATTGTTATATCGTAACAAAGCATTAACATTAAACTGTCTCGTGCTAGTCTGGAACGTAAAAATAATGCTAACTAACTGCCGTTCTTCCCGGCAAGTTGTAGGAGGCAACTAAGGGACTAGATGTAAATGAGATCAATTGAGCGATGGGTTAACCTGTCACAAATGTTCCACATGATATCAGAATCCCAATATACATATTTGCTAAAAAGTGACCTAGGAGATACTAAGTCTCCGAGGGTCTGTCCACCTTGAAATGTATTGTAGGACGTGAATGTATATGTATGACTAACTGTAAAAAATTTCAGTGCTCTAATTTACTATGCTAAGGAGTAATAAAATAAGTTTAATGGGTGTGAGTGAAGCAAAAGAGATTTGCCACCCGTTCCAGGTAGCAATCGAAAGTCTCTGCCTACCCCGTTACGCCTGATTCCTTGTAGAGGGGTAGGCAGAGATCACGGATCCCCATTTGTCCTACTGACAGACCACTTTCGCTTCATTGACACTCATACATCTTCTCATACACACTCGGCGGTTATACTTATACTTCCACTTCACTCTCATATATTCCTTTTGTCTATACATACATACACATCACGCCTGTTTCCCTGTAGAGGGGTAGGCAGAGATCAATAATATATGTATTTTTTGACGCTTTCAGTCCAATCTCTACATAGAAGCAAAACTTTACTCTGATATAATAATATACGACATGGTGGACTCGCGCCATAATCTAACCCTCAAGGTTTCGCTCATGCTTAACTGGATCCAGAAGAAATGTGACGCCCAGTTCTTCATGAAGACTAACGACGATGTAATAGTCAACCCTTGGACTGTGAAAGAGGTGATTATGGAGCATAAGGAGGCTGATCTTATAGGTAACTAGTGACCCGCTACGGCTTCGCACGGGAATAAAATATATAGTCTACTCCACTATTTAATGGATGTTATTATACATATATACCTTCCTCTTGAATCACTCTAACTATATAAAAAACCGCAACAAAATCTGTGGCGTAGTTTCAAAGATTTAAGCATACAAGGGGACATAGGGACAAAGAAAGCGACTTTGTTTTATACTATGTAGTGAAGATAAGACAAAAACAAAGCCAAATGATTTTAAGCTTAGTCGGTTTCAGTAAGGTTAAAAACCTAAAGAAACTCGATATTACTTGTCTATGGGCTATCGTACTTATGAATCATTTTGGTGTTGTTTATTAAACTCAAGCTTATGTCTACCCTTTAAGGGTTGATAAAGCGTTTTCATGTATGTTCTTATACTTAATTCGACGTAGCTCAGTTGTTTGGGGCTTGATTCTGTATCAGTGGGTACAGGGTGCAATTCCCGCTTGAGCATGTACTAATGGAAATGAAGCTTAATTAATTTCCATGTACATTTTGGTAATAAAAATACATTTACGAAATGCGTCGAATAATACGGTAAGGGAAAACATTGTGAGGAAACCTACCTGTTCCACAAACAGGCAATAGTTAGTGCTTATAACAGGCGACATGGCTTACCACCTGTCACATTGAGTACTGACTATCTGGTCAACACGTGGGTTCGAGGCGGCCATAGAATTACTACCTTGGTAATTGCGGAGATGGACACTTGAGCTACCTACCCCGCAAGGGTTAATGGTCGTGAACGTGTGTGTCGTTTTCTTGTTTCAGGTTTTAAACCAGTGGAGACCCGCCCTAATAGATGGTTTCTAAGCAAGTGGTATTTACCAATGTGGCTCTACCCTAACAATACTATACCTGAGTATCTATCTGGATCTGCGTATTTAATAAATGGTAAGTTCAATATTGTCAAATAATAATATTATAGGACACTATTACACCAATTGAACTAGCCCTTTGGTAAGATCATTTAAGACTAGTGTTAAGCGTCTAGTCAACGTATACTTAGGAAATACATATGTACTTATTATATGCATATAGGCGCATATAGGATTTTTATATTTTAAAACTGGCGCCATTATGCATTGTCATGGCCACTGTACGTTCGCGTGCTTCGAAATGAAAGATATTGTGTTTTGTTCTTATAAACGTGAACCTTATAAAAAGTGTTTGGAACTACACTTTCGGCGTTCAAGATGGTGACTAGCCCATAGTCCAAATTCTTGTTTACTACCTTGGGTGTCTCCTACAATATCTTGGAAAGAAAAGTAGCTAGTTGACATTCTTTTTAGGTCCCAGACTCTAGCACCGGATATATTAAATACATTTTTATCATTACAGGTAAACATATAAAGAAAATAGTCGACTCTCTGTACAACGTACCTTTGATAAATTTAGAAGATATTTATATAACTTATTTAGTGTCTAAGTTAAAACTAGGCTTGAACCTAACTCACGACGCTAGATTAAGTCAATCTAGAACTTACTTTTTTAATTCTTTACTAAGTCATTCACCACTAAGGTTATGTCCGCTCAAGTACAAACACTGATGCAATGGCGTTTGCACATTTTGTTATTCCATCGCCATGGATACACCAACACCGCCAGCACACGTGGATTCGAGGTGGCCATAGAATTACTACCAGCGTAATTGTGGAGATTGACACCTGAACCTCTGACTACCCCGCAAGGGTTAATGGTCGTGAACGCGTTTGTCTTTTTTTGATTTACACTTCAAGAATACGTATGTTTCTATATTTTATAGTGAGTGGTTAATGATATGAATTACTGAAACGTATATATCACGACCATTATTTCTTAAAAGGTAGTCAATGAAATAACTGTACAAGTAGCGGCAATAAAACATGACAGTCAGATAGACACCATATTGCAAAAGGGTGTCTTGAAGTACCTATAACCGCCGAGTGGGTACGAGGTGTATGAGTGTCACTGAAGCGAAAGTGGTCTGTCAGGATCGGGATAAATGAGGATCAGTGATCTCTGCCTAATCCTCTACAGGAAATCAGGCGTAATGTGTATGTATGTAATTGAGTGTTTGTAAATTTTACTCTTTGTTTTAAACACTCGCGATTTATACTCATTTTATTTACTATATGAAATGATATTTGAATATTCTACTACGAACTCTTGTAAAGAGTTCTGATTTTATTCTTGTTGAAGAATAAATGTATGTTTTTATGTGCCTTATATAAAAACCTAGTCCATTTAACAAATCTTTTCTTGTT
This sequence comes from Leucoptera coffeella, assembly GCA_030578115.1. Taxonomy (NCBI): domain Eukaryota; kingdom Metazoa; phylum Arthropoda; class Insecta; order Lepidoptera; family Lyonetiidae; genus Leucoptera; species Leucoptera coffeella. The sequence goes on along the minus strand of JAMBLF010000570.1, from coordinate 158,730 downwards.
TTTAAATTTAAAATAAGAGATAATATTGTTTATTGTTTACAATATTCGTTAATACATTTTTGTTTATTGTTCATAGTATGTGATAATACATATATTACTGTATAGAAAAATTATTGTGTTTTAATTCAACTTATCCCATAGTTGTTCACATCAATAATTAATCAGCTGACTAACCTGACAGTCATATATATATATATATATATATTGACGTCCTTTAATCACTTTATAGCATGAATATTGAGATTGTAATGTCATATGGAACATTGGTGACAGGTTGCTAGCCCATGCTCAAATAGATTTCATTTAGATTGTCCCTTAGTCGCCTCCTACCACATGCCGACAGAAATAGCAGATAATTAGCATTTTATTTACATTTCAAACTAGCACAAGACTGATTATGCTGTAATACTGCCCACCTCTTAAAGGATCAATGGGTGTGAAGTTATCGTACAAGGTTTCTCAAATTAAAAGTACAGAAATATATAACAATTGTTTATTTATAAAAGTATTAAAAATGTTACAAAATCACTTAGCATAAAGGTAAACACTTAAAATATGTAAAAGCTGATATATGGTGAACTATCTCTGCCTACCCCTCTAGACATTATATACTTATATTATTATACATATACAAATATTGTTTAATAAGTATTTTGAGTATATGAGTATGAGTATAGAATACAGAACATACAAAATTATACTTATATGAAAAACAATAATTCATTTTAGAAGCTGTAGAATTATCCCCTTATATTATTTTTTTACACAAATATGTATATATATAAATAGTAACAAAACATCATATGAAGCGTAAATATAGATTAAATAATCGTAAATGTATTATTAAAGTCAATGGTAAGGAATTGGAACAAGTGAGAGAGTTTGTGTATTTGGGAAGTGTGTTTACAAGAGACTGTAAATGTGTGGTGATATTGAAAGGTGAGTGAAGTGAAATGCAGTGATGTCTAGTCAGTTGGTGTCAAAACGGACACTACATGTATAGAGTATTAAGTAAATAGTGACGTCACGCTATTCAGAGGTTAAACTGGCCAATGAGACGGTAGTTTATGATAAAACAAGTTGTATTGACCAATTGCAGACGACCCTTACCACATTTCATTGGTTGAATCGTGGAGACATGATGAAAGGACTATTTTATTAATGAGAATATACTTTAGTGACTAATAGATAAGGGTAAGCTTTTAAGAATAGGACAAGTTATGCTCATAATAGATTGAAGAAACTTATATACGAGAAGTGAAAGGGCGTATATGTAAATATAGAGGAAGTATTATTTATAGTAAGACGTGGGATAGTAGTTTACATACTAAGGGCATTAGAAGTATCTATAATTACCGAATATGTACGCGGAGGTGTATGAATCAATTAAGCGAAAGTGGATGATTGGTATGATAGCTAGTGTTTCATTGTAGAAATATTTTATACATAGTATTTACATATAAACGTGAATAAGTAGAAATATCGTGAAACGTCATGTAAATAACAATTATATGAATTAAGTGACTACATACACGTATCGCTTAACACAGAACATACATACATAATATACTCTTAAATTCCTTTCGGAATGGACAGAACATATAACAAGTTCTTAGTTACTTTTAGATGAACTATTTAGACTGTGACGGTTTTCTAGCCCATCGTCCAATAAATTTCATCCAAAGTTAAGTGACATGTATTTATGTGTATGTAATTATACATATATAAACATCAAATTCAACATATACTTCTTACCATTAAGTACTCTATAACATGAAAAAACAAAAGAGCATGCAAGAACGCTATTGGCTGTGACCGAAGCGAGAGTTTCATCAAATCCAAGATGGCGATCAATAATCTTCCTATTTATAATATGTATGTTATATACAAACATAGCTATGTTTTTCTAGTCATTATTGACGATGAAATCTTCATAATCAGCCTTTGGGATTGCGTCGAACATGTGTTCTCTTTGGTCGATCTTACCAAGATTGCGTAGTCTTCTTTCAACCCCTCTGTGGACTAATAATTGCATGCCAACTGGTCTTCTCAGCTTGGAGTCGCCAACTGGAAAGGGGTTAAAGTAAGGTAGCTGTGTTATGCTAACTAGGTGTCATTTTGCTGAAATCGTAGTTTGGTGAAGCTCAGTCGTTGGAGGGTTGAATCGGAATCAATTAATCAATGGGTTAAATCAAATCTTGAGGTTTTTTTCTGATTTAATTCAAGTATAAACATTTTTGCAATGAAAACTACAATTGCGAAAATATCTACAAATGGATAAAATAATTTATATACGGTCAGGGAAATAATCGAGAGGAAATCTACCCAGAACTCACTAAAAGTAAAAGTCAGTGCAAGAAAATGGCGACACGGCTTATCATCTGTCACATTTGGTGCTGACTATCTGGATACAATTTCTAACTGCACAGTTGCATAGAACACAAATATACATGAATCTCAGAATAACTTGCAAAGGGTTATTATTGTGACAACAAAAATGAGTTACGTAATTAACTTTTAGCGAGTCTGGGACTTAAACAGAATGTAACCAGCTGCCATTAATTAAAATTAAATTAAAGTAATACTTCTTACCAGCTGAGGTCTGTTGGAAAACCAGAGCGATGATGCAAAATAGGGCAAAGAATAAAATTTTGGCGTCCATTTTAGAAAGTTTTGTAACTATGTAAAATGTGTTACAAATGTTAAAGAACTGTATTAGTTGACAGTTAAATGTAGAATGATTTTACGTTGGAAAAAGTGTACTTTATATAGTCAAAAAGCATAATTGTTTTCAAATAAACCGGCAGGAAAGTCTATTGTTTTTCGAAATGAAATAATTGGCTGTTGCTATATTTCTAAAACCGTTATGTTTGAATTTCGACATTATATAACAATGGCGATTTGGTTCTATTGAAGTGGAATTTGCAGGTTAGGGAGTATTATTGTTTAAACTTGGTCTAGATGGCAACAATTCTAGTGTAAAGAAGTAGGTATATGGATTAGTTTTTCCTTCCAATATTCCATAGACTACAGTAATAGGGATTAAAAGGTTATTTGTAGATCAATAGGGGAGCAACCTGTACTAATATAAGTTACAAAAAACTGTATTACAGATATTATGATAACAACAATAGTTATATTATATATTGAGGATATTGTTGGAAGGTTATACGCAACCAGCCAACACCCTTGACGAGGAACAAAAAAGGCGGGACAAAGTAGTCGTTGACCGGGGTGACAAAATATTAGGTTTTTTTCCGGTTCATCTCTGAGGAAGTTAGCGATTTTCAGTTTAAAATTTACAAACAAACGCATTCACAACCATTAAACCTTGCGGGGTAGTAAGATGGTCAGGTTTCCGTCTCCGTAATTGCGAAGGTAGTAATTCTATGGACACCTCAAACCCACGTGGGTACTAAAAGTAAACATTCAATTACATACATACACATCACGGCTGATTCCCTGTAGAGGATTAGGCAGAGATCACGGATCTCCATTTATCTGGATCCTGACAGACCACTTTGGCTTCATAGACATTCATACACCTTCTCATACACACTCGGCGGTCATAGATACTTCAAGTCACCCTTTTTTAATATGGCTTCTATCTGACTGTCTTGTGTCTTATTGCCGCTACTTGTACAATTATTTCACTGACTACCTTTCAAGGCATTAAGGTCGTGATATATACGTTTAAGTAATTTACATCATTAACCACTCACTATTAAATATAGAAACATACGTAACTTGAAGTGTCAGTCAAAAAAGGCAAACGCGTTCACGAGCTTTAACCCTTGGCAATTGCGAAGGTATTCATTCTATGGCCACCTCGAACCCACGTGTTGACCAGATAGTAGTCAATGTGACAGGTGGTAAGCCATGTCGCCATTTACAAGCACTTACTATTATCTGTTAGGGGAACAGGTAGGTTTCCTCACGATGTTTTCCATCACCGTATAATTCGATGCATTTCGTAAATGTGTTTTTATTACGCAAATGTACATAGAAATTCATTAAACTGAAATTCATTTCCATTGGTACATGCTCAAGTGGGATTTGATCCCTGTACCCACTGATACAGAGCCAAGCCCCAAACAACTGAGATAAAACGAATTTTTTTAAATTTATCTTGCAAGGTTTTAAGTAATAATCCCTAGCGCTCTTAAATTTGTCAAATAAAAATAAATTAAATATAATAAAGGTGAATTTATCACCGACTTGGCCCCCGGAGAGCTTTCCCACCGCTGCTCCTCGGAGATTTTTGTCACGGAGAACCGATTTGGAACGTTGAATGTATGTGGAGGAGAAGAGAGCAAGAAAGAGGCAATTTGTGATGGAATGTTCTTCATTGAATAAGTTATCTGTGAATTAAACGATGTGAAAGGGAGTGGGCAATACCCTTCATGGCACGTATGTTGCGTATTGGACCTAAGTCCGGCCAAAGAAGCGTGTCCGCGTTGTCCTATCAGAGCGTATGAATCAATGTGTGAAAGACTATAACGGTGTAAGTCCCAGACTCCTATAGTTAAGGTTAAACGTTCGCCTCACACTTGTATTTGTGTTGAAAGCATCCTGAATTGACAAGACCAACTGAGGAGCGGAGGAAGTCCTGGGAAAATGTAAGGAAATTACTAAAGGAATGTAAGCAGAATTACATTTTCTATGAGTTTCTGTCAAAATAATATACTGTTTTGGATTACGGTCAAAACGAGCATGGAACTCTCTGGAGGATCCAGAAATAAGTGCTGTTTGGAATAACATTAAGAATTTGATAAAGAATGAGTTACTGCCATTAAAACGATGGAAGGAATATTTTGAAGTATTGTTTTGAGTGGTGGCTTGCGGTACATCTGAAATTTTAATGACATTCTTTATTATGTAGTATCAAAAAGAACCTCAAGGTTTTAAAAGTATGAAAACTGTTAAGGATACAGGGAATGTCAGGATTTCCGGGGACTAGTTAAGGGCTGGTGGGCCGGTGGTTGCTAACCTCTTCTACTTGCTATTCAATGCATGTTGGCAATATCGCCGTATGCCTAAAGAATGTAGGACTGTCAAAGTCCCACTGTACAAGGGTAAGGGACTCTTGCTAGACTGCAAGAACTACCGAGGGTTAAGCCTTTTAAGCATTGTCGGAAAAGTATATGCAAAAGTATTGATCGATAGAGTTGTTCGTGGGACTGAAAATAGGATTTGGGATTTACAGGCAGGTTTTCGCAAGGGAATGGGATGTAGAAATTAGATTTTTTCTTTACGAAACAGAAAAGTTTTTGTCAAAGAATCAAATGGTTTTCTGTGCATTTATGTATTTGGAAAAGGCATATCATCTTGCACTCTGGAAAGATTTTTGGGCAGCGCTATCTGAGTTCTGTTTGGGCAGCACTTCGATACGGACTTTAGTCTTAATATGTTGACTCTACAGCCTGTGTTAAGGTTAATGGGGCCTACCCAGACTATTCAGTATCCGAAAGGGAGTGAGGCACAGTTGTGTATTCAACCGATTCATGGTTAGTTGCTTGGGCTAGTTGATATATATATATAGTTGCAGTGGCGGATGGTATAGGTTCCTACGTAATTATATAACTTTTATTTTTGTTTACATTACTTCGTAATTAAAGTTTTGTGTGTATTACGTATATTTTATGTGCCATTCGGCTTGCAATAAATGATTAAATATTATTAAATGCCACTTGTACGCGGACGATCAAGTTCTTTTTGCGTCGTCGGCGTGTAAGTTGCAGGAGATGGTCACTTGCATGAATGATAACTATAATGGAAGTATAATGAAGTTAATGTTTACGGAGGGACTTGGCAAGACAGAGTGTAAGATTGATTGAGGGAGACAGAAGTAATGTGATATATGTATTGAGCATATATTATGCTACTATATGATGTATGTATTATATGCAGTAAATTAAAAACACTGTTAATATGTACAAATAACTTTAATTCAACACTTAACATTATTTAAGGTAGATACAGTATAAGTATAATTACGATATCATTAATATTAATACAATATATGTAAATAAACCATTTTATCGTTTGAACGATACATAGCGGAAAAAGCTATCTTCGTATTCTTTTGAGATATCACAAAACGGGTTTCACAGGCATGACGGGCGTAGCAAGGAAGCTTTCACAGTGAAAAAGATCGTTTTTGCAATAATGTTTATCGGTTTTTCCAGGCGCAACGACGACATATTCACGACTATATTCCCTTTGGGATAGACAGAACTTCGAACACAACCCCCCGATCAAGGCTACTAGGATTTGTTATGATAATATCATGATTACTATGATTTGAAATTTCAAACTTGAAAAACTGTTATATATTTATTCCTTTTATCACCGCCTATAAGAGCTCAAGAAGAAAGGTAGTTAATTACCAGTCTTATTAGATCCCCAAATTATAACTAATAGGGCTAAAGACGAGTGACCAAAACGTTAAAGTTCAATATCACTCAGTAACGGTTAAGTTATTAGTGTATTAGAAAGTGTCAAATTACACCATTAATGACAGCAAAAGTGATTGCCTTAAAATAACAAAAAGGTTGACCTTTTGTTTTAACACTAAAAACTTCACATCGTTAGTGAAGTGATATTGAATAACGATTTTGCAAAACGCATTAGTGCGTTTGAGCCCCACGTGTATCAAAGCTATGAATATTCTCTTTGCGTTTGAACAATGGAGTAATTAATAAGAGGAGTGGCCCTTACGCAATGTTTGTATGGAAACTAGTGTGGCATTACGCGGGGTGAAACGAGGTACGCGGGAAGGAGGGGGGATATTACAACCAATCAAAACACGGCATTGGCCAATCAAATCACGTATCTTCTTTCTACTACACATTTTTAGACTCCGCACCAATTAAAACACGCCATTTGGACTCCGCACCGCGTAACGGGGGCCGCTCCTTACGCCGGGTCCTCTTTATCTTTGGTACATGGTTTCCACTTCTTATATTCTTCATATATCATAGTCCCGTGCTAGCTGGTACGTAAAAAGAATGCTGCTAACTAGCTGCCGTTCTACCCGCTATGTCGTAGTCGACTTTGACTAGGGTTAAATGCGATCAATTGGGCGATAGGCTAGCAAACTGTCACCAATGTTGCAATTGACATCATAACCCCAATATTTATGTTAAAAAGTGACATACCAAAATGGATTAAAGGACGTGAATGTATATTTTATATATCATATCTTATTATATACTAAGGGTCTGATATTGCCTATGATCATTCAATCATTATTGACTATGAACGCATCATAGTCCCCGCGGGGGTTGTCAGAGATCACGTGTTCTCTTAAGTCGACTTTTTCGAGCCTTTTCAGTTTCTTCTCAGCTGCTTTGTGTATGAAGTGAATATGGTCTGCGGGTCCATGGCCGAGGAACATACGGGATTCTGAAAGAAAAACATACATATATTTGAATTTATCTGATTATTGGTTTTTAGTAACATGAATTTTGATTTAATCCTTATAATTAATGATGCGAACGGCCACTGACAGAAAGAAGTGGCGTCATATGGGGGAGGCCTATGTCCAACAGTGGATCACTACAGGCTAATGATGATGACGAATTTTGATGTAATTGAATAAGTGGTCTTTTAAAGAGGCTGTAACCTAGTGGACAATACCTCTGATTTTCTTATTAGAGATCTTCTGACTGGCCCGCCACACTCTCCGTGCCAACAAGTAGTGAAACATATGTGTTTTGTTATAATAAACATACATTTGAACATATTTTGGGCAATGTTTGATGTTTTTGTATTTACTTAAATTGTTAAATTTTAAACACTATGATTTTTCTATCGCATTGGGTTAATAGCCTGTAAAGTTAGGGTTAATGTACCGAGATGTACTTAATATCTCCTTAGCCACTTAAAATGGTAGAATGAGGATTCTGATGAGATTTATTTGTTAGGAAACCTTAAAAATAAAACATGAAATACTCATAATATTAGACAAAATATAATAAATTAAGTTTGGTCCTAAATATGTTCCACTGTTATTCGAACAAATAAACAATGTTTTAAAATATTTATAGTGACTAATAATGATATGGAATAGTACTAGCCCATCGCCCACTAGATTCCATTCCCTTAGTCGCTTCCTACGACATGCCGGGAAGAAAATTAACCAGTTATAATTAATTTCTCAACTATCAAGCAATCTATAGTAAGTCTACGTAAATATTACTCATAAATATGAAAAGTATATACGTTTTTATCCACTTCGAAATGAATTAAATACTTGAGTAACTATGAATACTTACCGCTTTGATGACAAACCAGAACAAGGAGGACGAATATTGAGAACAAAATAGTACTGAAATTCATTTTGTAGTTAATTTTAGTTCAGTCAATTATGTAAACTAGATATGTTGCACGATGTACTGTCAACTGTTCAATGATTGACTATGGAAGGAATCTGACTATATATATTGGGTTTTAATCATAATATTTAGGATAAAAGATTTGATAAGAATTCGCATAATAGTTTGGAGCAAAAAGGTTGGTTACGAAACTGCTTGTTTTGAAAAGAGGTGCGTAATAAAGAGGTTTTATGTTTGATATTGTTTTTTATTCTTTTCAATGTATGCGTAACATTCCGCACATATATTTTTGAAGGAATGGACCACATATATACCATATATTCACATTCATATATCTGAAAGAGTGGACTTAAGAAAGGATTCAGGAAATTCTATTTATGGATATAAAGATGACATATCATATCATATCATCCCCCTGACCTTATCCCAACTAACTAGTCATTTTATAATAAATACCTACTTAGTCATTTTTTGCATTAAAATCCACCAATCTGTATTATATATTTATAATAACAATACAGATACGTTTAAGACGCGTAAATATAGAAAATATTTCGTCAAGATAAGACAAACATATCCAGTACCTTTTCAATTACTTTTTAAATGGATTTCAAGGTCTAAAATATCATCTTAATAATCAGTTATTATTAGTTTAATCTCTAAGTATCCTTAACCAAACAAAATCGTGTTGCATAAATGTATATAAACTTTTTGGTAATAAAAACCATAATGCAACGAGGTGTGTGAAAAAAGAGGTAACATGTTATGAATACTCCTTGCTCGTAAGTAGGTTAAGGTTGATTACGTGAGGATTGTTTATGCATTTTTGGAACTTGTTTTATAAGATTATTACACACTGCAGTTTGTCGCGAATTACATAATCACGTCTTTCTATACCTTTCACAGTGGACAGAACCTATAAAACGTAAAGTACATATGTCTTTCCGATGTCTCCTTAATAACATTTAGCACTATTATCCATTATCTATTATTATATTTGACGACCTCTGTGGCGCGATTGGTTAGACTAACCTGAACGCTAATTCATGCGGTCCCGCGTTCGATTCCCGGTGGAGGCAGAATTAAGAACTACGCTTTTCTACTGCTTTCCAGTCTGGTCGTTGATTATATATGTATTTATCTATATATAATATCCATACATTTCTAAAATATACGGTGACTAGTACCCTTAACACAAGTCTTAAATGTTACCAAGGGCACAGATAATATAATACCAAGGGGGTAGTTCAATTGGTGTAATAATGTCCAAATATTATTATTTTTATTTATTTACAATCGATAACACTGAGGAAAGACATTTCTCGGGATAGGTAATAGCCAGTGCCATACGTCGATACGGTTCACTACCTATCACGTTGCGGACTGTCTATCTAGTGATACGCGGGCTTCGAATGACCCATACCTAACATGTTTTCGAATTCTGTGAATGCCCTATCACAATAAAAAAGGGAGTGTGTATACACAAGTCATGAAGCGTATGTATGTATATTGAGAGATTGCTAGTACCACCTAATACATTACATACTCAATCTTCTAACATGCCGGGTTGAAAGGCAGCTGTGTAACAAAATATTGACAACCTCCGTGGCGCGATCGGTTAGCCGCCTGAACGCCAATCATGAGGTCCCGGGTTCGATTCCCGGTTGTGGCAGAGTTAAGAACTACGCTTTTCTTCTGCTTTCCAGTTTGATCGTTGATTATATATGCTATATACATATGTATAATATGTATATATATCTTAAATATACGTGGCCTAGTACCCTTAACACAAGTCTTAAATGTACTTAGCAAGGGGCTAGTTCCATGGGTGTAATAGTGTCCTAAATATTATTTTTATTATATTCACTAGGATAAAGTATGTTCTAGAACACTGACAATATTAAGTGCGTTTCACACTGCATTGTTTGCGTCAAAATGTCGAAAGCTTCACGCATGAGTGGGCTTGCACATAAACAATATTTAACTAGCAGTTATGGCAATGCAACTAATTAAATATTACTAATATAAATATGCATAGTAATAACTCTATACACATATATTCACTACATTTTCTTTCATACAACAACTTTCGCGAATTAAGGACGATGTAGTGACGAAAAAAGGGAGAGGTAAGGCGAAACCTACCTGTTCCCCGAACAGGTAATATTTAGTGCTTGTAAATGGCGACATGGCTTACCACCTGTCACATTGAGTACTGACTATCTGGTCAACACGTGGGTTCGAGGTGGCCATAGAATTACGACCTTCGCAATTGCAGAGCAACCTGAACCTCTGACTACCCCGCAAGGGTTCATGGTCGTGAACGCGTTTGTCTCTTTTGCATGGTAAGGTGGTTTGGGCACATAAAGCGGATGGATGAAAGAAGGGAGGTGCAGTTGTACGGGGAAGGCCGCGTATCACTACATAGTATAAAACAAAGTCGCTTTCTTTGTCCCCATGTCCCTTTGTATGCTTAAATCTTTGAAACTAAGCACCGGATTTTGATGCGGTTTTTTGAAATAGATAGAGTGATTCAAGAGGAAGGTTTATATGTATAATAACATGCATTAAATTGTGGAGTAGGCTATATATTTTATACCCGTGCGAAGCCGCAGCGGGTCGTTAGTAACTTATATAGTTTAAGTTGGATATATTCTTCTCAAGACTGGTATACGTAAATCCCTCTTGCTTCACTCACATCCATTAATCTTCTCATACATGCTCTTCTGTTCTTCACGCTACGTACACCCGCCTTGAGAAATATTATATACATATATCTAATATATACTCTACACAATCCGTAATACACCCGTGCTAGCTGGGATGTAAATGCTAACTACCTGCCTTTATTCCCGGCATTTCATTGGAGCATCTGCCTAGGATAAATGGAATTTATGAGTCGATGGGCTAGCAACCTGTCAGCAATGTTATATGTAACACCACAAACCTAATAGTCATGTTAAAGAGTGACTTAAGAGACATTATTTTATCTCGAAAGTCACCCCGAAAGGGATCAAAGAGCGTGAATGTATATGTGTATGCATGTAAAGTATATGATATGTAAATATACGATTGCACCCCATTATTTCTAAGTGTGTTAAGGTGTTTAGTGTAGCTTAAAACGCAATTCCATTGCTAATGTCGTGACAAAGGTTCGTTAAAAGAGGTTGGTTTCGTAAATTAAAAAAATTATTTATGTAATTTTGTATTTAGCAACCATTTTGAAATACGGTGTAAGTTTAAAAATACATTTCATGTTTATAATGACGGAATGGGTACATGTATAAAACCAATGAGCCAAAAGCTGGGGTTAGAAGAATGAGTGTCTAACATAAAAAAATATTAATTAAAGCAAAGATATTACAGTAATGTATGTCCTTGGGGGCCTGCCTCTGTAGACGGTACAGAGTTGAAACCTCGGAGCTTGTACCAAAGGAAATGAAATTTCTGTATTTCTATGTATATTTCACAATTAAAACACCTTTGCGAAATTCACCGTATACTATGCTGAGTATACGGTAAATTTCTGTAAATTATATAAAAATTTAGTATCATAAAAAAGCTGCAAAGAATTATAGTATCGTAACCGATACTTATTTTTATTCAGCTTGTTGTTGATAACAAATAAGACTAACTTAAATTGGTGACAGATTGCTATCACATCGCCTTTAACGTAAACATATGCATGTTCTTAGCAATATTTACCAATATCACGCATTCGCTTTTTTGCAAGTACATGCCTATTTAATTATCATAAGCACACAAATTCACGGCTACAAGTGGTTATAATAGGTGCAGTGTGCAATATTGGAGCCTTGCGCGGAGATGGTTATGATAGTCTGTCGAAACTCTTTATTTGTGTCGACATCGACCTCGAACTTATTTACTCGACATAGGCAGATGTGACAATGGCCAAAAAATAAGAATAAAAAATACCAAGGAGGTTTATACTTTCAAAAATAAGTAAATAAAAAAAGTAAAAAAAATTAATTAAACTTTTTTTTTAGGAAATGAGATCGGTAGGTTAATCACCATTTGTATGTTGGGAAGTGACACTAATTTGTTATAGTTAGTATATTATAATTACATACATCCATTCACGCCTCTACGTCCCCAACGGGATAGGCAGAGACTATCGATCGCCACGGAACAATCCTGTCAAATCTCTCTTGCTTCACTCTCACCTATTAACCTTCTCATACACGCTCTTCTGTTTGTCACGCTACGTACATCCGCCTTGAGAAGATGTAGTGACGAAAATAGAGAAAGATAAGTTAAGGTGGTTTGGGCAAATGGAGAGAATGTATGAAAGGAGGGCTACAAAAGGAATCTATAAAGCCAAAGTGGAAGGTGGAGTTGGACGGCGTAGGCCTCGTAGAACTTTTATAGATCAAATTTTATGATAATTATTGGTAACTAATATCGACAGATGTCTAGTATTAGTTGTCATCACTAGACACATTGCGAAATAAAGGCAAGGCAGTAGATTAGAGTATACGAAGGTTCTGAGCAGCAGAGTACTTGAAACTTTCATATATGTATAATATATGTAGGGATACAAAAAAAAGATTTCATTTTCAAGGTAAATATATATTAGTGCTAAGTTATCATACGAGTAAATCACCGGTAAACGAGCTGATAAAAAAAATATTTCCCGCCAATTATTCATTAAACCACTAATTTAAACACTTCCTATGTGCTGTAATTTTACATAAGCTTACAGTACGTGATTATGGCATTTATCATAACTATTATGACAAACCGGACAGCGTTTTTTGCAATTATAATTCCTATCTATCGGAAATGCACAGATTTGGCTGTATATCAAGGTATCAAGGCTGATTAATTAAAAAACCAGTTGGCCCCGCCATTGCTTGTGCCGTTCTCCGACCTGTCATTTTGACAGTTCGTGTTTCGGCGCGGACAGAGCGCGAGCTTGTCAAGTAATAAAAGTTATTGTGTAAATAGTTTTACTATCATAGTATTCTCTAATATTGTAAATTAAATACTGTAATTTTGAATAAAAAGTGAGTTTATGAACACTTAAATTACGTTCGGTGTGCAGTGGTGGTTTCGAGCGATTAGCGTGAAATCGACAGTTTTACGCGAAACAATAGCCGATTTTATCAACTTTTTTCAATTGTTGGGTAAGTGAAAATGTCAAATGTTGTAAAACGTTATAGTTTGCAGGAAATTGTTTGGTATAAAATTTTTACTGATTGCAAGTGTGGATTTTCGGAAAAAGTAAAATAATAAAAAAGGTATACGAAATACACCTAATATTATTTAGTATATAAATTTGATTATGGCGCAAATGTCAACGCATCAACATGTTTGGGAACAGCATAAATTTTAGCTTCCGGTTCCACAACGATGCGCATGTTTATTAAATAATTAATAATTGCGCTATACTAAAAACACATTGCGCACTTATAAAAAATTAGATTTTAGTGTATTACCATAAAATACAGATACACTATTCAAAGATTCTACTTAAACGTAATCATAATAAACTTCACCAATATAAAAAGATAAATTATTTTGTTAGATAAATATAATAACATGGGAGCTTGTGTGGGCCGTAGAAAAGAATGATAACTGACTCCTTTCTTTCCAGTATGTCCTAAGAGGTGACTAAGGGACTATAAGTAAAATGAATTTGTTAACTGTTGGGTTAGCAACAAGTTACTAATGTTCAATATTATATATCAACGCCAGTATTTATGCTACAAAGTGACTTAGGAGATATTATCATGTCTCCAAGGGTCTGTCCACTCCAAAAGAGATCTAACGACGTATGTATATATATTTGTATGTGTACACTACATACAGTTCGTATATACACTTCACGGTAGTCAGAGGTTCGCGTGTCTATCTCTACAATTACATACTAGGTCATATATGGCCACATATAATACTTTTCACCAGGTAGTCTGTACCGTGACAGTTGACGTTCGCTGTCATCGTGTAAAAGAGTTGATTAGTGACTCTCTTAAATAAGCAGGTTACCTCGCTATGGTACAGGTACCTTTGTCGTAGAAAACATAATGTCACGCAAAGTGCAAAAATGTAGAAAATGAACATTGTAGTATGTTCCAGCTGAGAATCAAAACTAGGACTTTCAGTTACTAAATTTTTCATTCCATAATCTGAGTCACGCCTAGTTTTTATATATTATTATTATAAATAAACATTGCTAGCAAACTTTTTTGTCACTTTGGATGCTGGCTATTAAGTGAAAATTCGTTTTAATTTGCCATGGATATATTACTTCACAATTACTCAGATGGGCACGTGAATCTTTGACTTATTCACAGTCAATAATGTTTACGAAGAGTCTATAAACATATTCACGTCCTTTAAACCCTTTTGGGGTGGACAAAACCTCGGAGAAATAATATTCCCTACATCACTTTATAGCTTGAATATTGGGATTGTGATGTCATAATGAAAGATTGGTGACAGGTTGTAACTACTAAGGGATTAACCCCTAGTCCCTTAGTCGCCTCTATCATGCCAGGAAGAACGCAGCTAGTTAGCATTCTTTTTACGTCCCTGACTAGCACAGGACTGATTACGAAGTTGTTGTTATATAATTAAGAAACAGGTGTAGCCAAAAGCTCTAAATATACAAAAATAAAAGACTCGATGGCTGGACATCAGGCCCTAAACATACAGTTTCTTTTCAAAATGTCCCATCAACCATCCACACCGATCCACTTATGATAATTAAAAAAAACCTTACTTAATTAAATAATTTATTAATTAGTTAATTAATATATTTAGTTTGTAAATATTTATTTTGATTTTCATAATTATTAATTATGTAGTATTCATAATTAAGAGTAAAACATCTGAAATAGCCTACATATTTATGTTGGATGAAAAATTTAACAAATACGACGATGGACACACGAATATCTATCTGCTAAGCAAGTATTAATATCGTTATGTAACCAAAAAGCAGGTGTGGTTTAAGTCCTTAAAACTATTACGTACTTAACAAATCGATATGAACTTGAACTAACATAGGTGCTAAATAGTTGACTGGAAAAGCAGCTAGGTTTTTAGCATAACACGTCTCTCAAGGTTAGAAATCACGTTCAAAATGGCCTTTTAGAACTCGTTTTAAAATGCATTCGTTGATTTATTAATGCCATATATGTAGGTATTAAAAGGTGAATGGGAATATTATGTTTCCGACATTTGTTCATTGTGAAAGAGATATGTATATACCAGATAACACCGGATATTTTTAATTAATAAATCCTTACCATACCTTGTAACATAGATAAGAATAATCATTGTATTAGCAAAATTAGTGAATTATTATATTGATATATAATAAAAGGATGGTATTTAATTGAACATCAAAAATACTGAATTGTACACTAAAATAATAGTCCTCATTCCAAACCAAACCTTCGCTGTAGTTTTAAACTTTTTATAAGGTATATGTTTATAAGAACAAAAGACAATATTTTAAATTTCGACGCACGCGAACGTAGAGTACCCGCCACATACGGTGGCAGTAGCCAAACTTGGAACTAAATTTGACGTTTCCGCCATTTTGTGTTATTTTGTATGAAAGGTAAATTTAGTATTACCAGCGTTGTGTTTTTTGCCCACTCTTTGTAATTTTTATGTTTGTTAAGGGTGATTATAATAAATTGATTTCTGGAGTTTCTTGTTAGTTCTTCTCCAAGGGTCTCCGCTGAACTTCTTCTTCTCAATCGTTACGCTCTTATCAGAGCGGTCGTGGTCTTCATGACGTGGCATCTTGAGCAGCCGAAATGGTTGGTGAACTAACCTCGGTAAAAATATGTAAAGACAATGCTCAGTGCCATGTTTGAAATAGTTTTTTTACATACATACATACACATCACGCCTGATTCCCTGTAGAGGGGTAGGCAGAGATCACGGATCCCCATTTGTCCCGATCCTGACAGACCACTTTCGCTTCATTGACATTCATACATTCTCTAATACACTCTCGGCGGTTATAGGTACTCCTAACGTCACCTTTTTTCAATATAGCGTCTATCTGACTGTTACATATATGTCTTATTAGGCCGGCCCCTACGTAACCGCCCTTACACTTCACTCATATATATTCCTTTTGTCAATATATAGTTTTTTTAATTTGTACTTGGATCATAAAATAACTTTCAAAGAGAGCTTATGATAGGGCCTATTTTGAATAAAAATATTTTGACTTTTGACTTTGGTATATTAATTTGTTTTATTTGAGTTTATAGCTCTGCAACCAAAGATCGTTACAAATGAAACCTCAATATAATGTATCGAGCCGTATGGCACAGTGAGTGCTAGTTTTGGCGTGTTTACTGGCAACACTGGATTACGCGACTGTGGCGACGCCTCCAACTGCCACCTTATGT
This sequence comes from Leucoptera coffeella, assembly GCA_030578115.1. Lineage (NCBI taxonomy): Eukaryota > Metazoa > Arthropoda > Insecta > Lepidoptera > Lyonetiidae > Leucoptera > Leucoptera coffeella. Next base: position 141,992 of record JAMBLF010000570.1, on the reverse strand, counting down.
GGCGGGTACTCTATAGTGGCCATGACAATGCATAGTGGCGCCAGTTTTAAAATGTAAAATATTGTCTTTTGTTCTTATAAACATACATCTTACAATTAGTAGTATTATACATATACATCTCAGTATTTTTGATGTCCATAGAAAATCTCAGTGTTCACGAACCTCCGTTTACCTAGCTCGGAATAATGCTCACAAAGCTAATATAAATATAAAAAATCTATATAATTTTTCGCAACATATTTACGAAACACCATACTAATCCAATACTGAATTAATACAGTATCAAAACACAATTAAACCATTCATTCAATTGTGCCTCGGTACTAAATCGTGAGAAAAGTCCGCTTTTTGCGACGGAACTGAACCTGTGTCCTTTAAACACCAGATTGTATTGTGATTAGTGTAAACGGCGAGCGAGTGAACCAGAACGGCCTACATAGCAGGTTGCTAGCACATTGCATAGCATTTTGGCATTGAATTGACGAAATAAATGTGACTGTCATGAGATCATTATGATAATACATACATACACATCACGCCCGAATCCCTGTAGATCACGGATCCCTATTGGTCTATTTTCAGACAAATCACTTTCGCTTCATTAACACTCATACAGTTCCTCATATACAATTGGCGGTTTGAGGTACTGTAATAAATGTATGTAGGTTAATAATGTAAACGTGAGATAATAATAAATATTACAAATTAATTAAATACCGCCTGTGCTAGTTGGGCTACCCGATTTTCTTCTCGTTAGTTTTTAAGAGACAGCTAAGTTATGTATTTGTCTTGTATTAGATGATAAATTGATAACGCACCATTTTGCTTTACTAATATATTTTTTCTACTTTGTAAACATACACAAAATGTACTTTTTATAGTCGTCTTTTACGAGGACGAAAATTTCCTTCGTTTAGTATTCCATTTATGTCCCAGCTAGCAAGGGTCTAATATAAAATTAAAATAACTATTATAACAAAATGATCATGAAAACATACATACATGCACACTTTTTTATCTCTTTCCTCGAAAACATATATTTTTGGTCACTTTTAATATAACTATGGGTTCTTATGGTATTTACATTACTATTGCAATAATATTGACTATGCGTGTCAAGTACTACGTGACTACAATTTGTTCGATAATTACACAAATTACGACCGCCATATACAAACTGTAATTTCAACCACGCACCGCCCACTCCGTTCTCAACGAAAATCAATTTGAAAAGGTCAATCCTTTTTTAATAAATCTCATTTCAATTATGTTTACGTTTCAAAATATGTATAACAAAGGTTTTGATTACAATAATAGATTGCTTACCTTGAATCTTATGTTGCTTAAGGTCACGTATGTTCATTATTGCAAAAAGGGCCATATACATTCACTATTAGACACTTTGAGCCTGTTGTTATCAAAATATAAGTAATTAAGGGATAACAATGCTGGTGGATAGTTTAACGCTTAAAAAGGTTACCTGTTAGAGTGACGTACATTGAAGAATTAAATTAATAAATTGAATATTAGATTGATATCTTGTAGGAATTATACTGCATTCTATTTCACATTCTTCTCAAGGCCGGTGTACGTAACGCTAAGAACAGAAGAGCATGTATGAGAAAGTTAATGGGAGTGACTGAAGCAAGACATTTGTCAGTATCATTCCAGGTGGCGATACATAGTCTCTGCCTATCCCGTTGGAGACGTAGAGGCTGAATATATGTATATATGTAATATACTTACTATTCCCGACAAAAATGGTCCTTTCATCAATTTGATAGACCTTCATGGCGTTAACCACCTGAACTCTACTCATGAGGTCCTAAGTTCGATTTCTAGTAAAGGCACAGTTAAAAATTACGCTTTTCTTATGTCTATTCTTAAATAGATGTTGATCAGTACCCTTAATACAAGTCATAAAAAATCTTACCAACGGGCTAGCTTAATTGATGTAATAGTGTCCCAAAATATTTTAAAAGGGAGTGAGAACGAACAAAAATATATTTACTTATTTGAAAAAAAAGTTATTTCTAACTTATATTTTTTTTATGAGAACCGTCTCATTCAAAGTCATAATTCATAGACAATTTCAGTAATAAAACATCATTGCATTACCAGTACATTGTCGAATGTTTAACAAAAACCTGAATCTATTCATCGTGATATAACAAGCGGAAAAAATGACAATTTTACCATAACAACCTTATAACGAATCGGCGACAATTTGCCGCAGAGGTTCGTTTACACGGTGACTAGTTTGTGATGAGGCATATGCATAGAAGAACAATTTATAGTATTAATTAAGTAAGCCTTGTGGTTGGGTTTCATTGAATATATACTATTTAGAGTTACATACATACATATATTCTCCTATCCTAACAGGACAGGTAGAGACTCCGTCGCCACCTGGAACGATCCTGACAAATATTCAGTAACTTTCTTAATTTGTACTTATTTTTACAATTTACATATTTGCATAATCGTTCCCACTTTAATATAATATTGAATATCACTGTATATAACACATATTATCACGTCTTTTATATCTATTTCGGTATGGTCAAAAATTGGCACATAATATCTCCTCCGTCACACTATTTTACTATGCGAATATGTATCGAGATTGATTAAAATGAAGTCTTCCATAAACCGATGCATAGTAAACGAGCGATAATTATGACACGTATACGTGATTAATAAAAAAATATTTATAATATGACATTAGTAAAAATTCGTATTAGATATAGTTGTCTCTAAAAATATTGTGGATAATTACATATATATAATAGATATAATAGTTATTTTAATAAGTATTTATTTCCGACCATTTATACAAGCTCTTAATACAAATCCTACTTAACACCAAACTGTACCCAGTTCAAACAGGTCTCAGTAATTATGTAACATGATATAGCGTGTCAACGAGGCCCGTTGACGGCATTCGATATCTTATATAACAATTCAATTCAATTCAATGGTTTGATTGTTTATTGGAAAGTGGGTTAATGAGGTCGTTGGGCTATAGAAGTTTGGTATTAATCCTCTATCTCATCATGAGGTTGTATAGAACGATTGGTATGGACAGAATCTCGAAGATTTATCTCAGTCAATTAATATAACTATCAGAATTGTGATATATAAAGATTTTAAGATTCTTTAATATCATTGGCAAGCTATATCTCCTACTTTGTGAGTTTTCATTGTAAACGTTTATAATTTTATTGTTATGTTTTTGTGGCTGCAATAAACCGGTTTATGATTATTATTATCTCTAGTCACTTAGTCATTTCTTAAAACATACTCTAGAGTACAACATACAGACATACACAAGACTGTAGTGTTTTCATATACTAGCCTAGCACAAGCCAAGATTAACCTAGTTATATATTAAATAACAAAAACGAACGCGTTCACGACCATTAACCCTTGCGGGATAGTCGGAAGTTCAGGTGTTCATCTCCGCAAATGCGAAGGTAGTAATTAAATGGCCACCTCGAACCCACGTGTTGATCAGTTAGTTCGTCCTGAATGTTAGGTCGTGTCTCCGTGTCGTCATTTACAAGTACTAACTATTACCTGTTTAGGGAACAGGTAGGTTTCCTCACGATGTTTTCTCTCACCGTAGTATTCGACGAATTTCGTATATGTGTGTTTATTACGAAAATGTAAATCAAAATAAATTAAATTTCATCAAATAACCTCTTTTAGAATATGCTAGAATATCTCACTTCGATTACTAACAAAAGAAATACAGCTAGTACCTTCTTACGCACGTCCCAAATCAACACGGTATAGTACAAAACATGACACAGTAAAAGGCGAGTGTGTGTGAGATGTCACATAATTGTCGCGGTGAAGTATACTTATTAAAGTTACGCTCCACACTTATGTAAGTGTGAAAGTTGCATAAGACGAGAACCTACTGTGTTTGTATCACTTTATTCAATACCCAAGTATGGTATTCTTATATCTGTACAAATGTTGGTGAGGAACTATATATATAAAAGATTTACAACCATTTAAAATGTGTGGGATTCATAGGTTACAGTATAATAATATACTGTGTGTCAGGCAAATGAATTTCAATTCATATAGTGTACTTGTACTTACGTATATAGTATATATAATCAAAACATTTGCGTTTGAGCTTATTGCCGAAACTGCAGAGTGATTCTTAGGCCACTTAGAACGCACGTGTTAACCAGATAGTCAGCTCTTAACTTGACAGGTGTTAGACATTTAATGGTAATAGCTATTCCCATGAATAGGTAGATTTCCTCACGATTATTTTCTTCTCCTAACTTACTGGTTTTGTTGTTGTTAAGTTATGAAGAGATATTCGTATTACTATTACGACTAAGTGTTTTCTTTGTACAGGTGTTCGAATGACCACCTTGGCTTTGAGACTACGTAGGTTTTTAATCCTAATTAATTGCTTGACATGCCATGAGTAATTGACTAAGGTTAGTTTCAAGATAAAATCTAACTGTATGATCTTGAAATTTTTGACAGATCAAGATTTGAATTGTTTTAATTAAACATAAATACATACACTCATTGAAAGTCAAAACATTTATATTTTAACATTTATATATACGGTACGGTCTTCGTACGGTTTGAATGAGGTGTCTTGCTAGCTGGGACCTAAATATAATATAAACAGCTGCTTTCCTTATCAGTATGTTGTTAGGCCACTAAGAGAATATGTTGAATGTAATATTACGAACTAAGAACTACGCTTTTCTTCTGCTTTCCAGTCTAGTCGATGATTATATATGCTATATATGTATTTATCTATCTACAATAAGCATATATTTGTTAAATATACGTTCAATTGGTTTAATAGTGTCCTACAAAATTATATTATATTATTCCGTAGCTATATTATCTACAATCCTAATAACGATAAATTTAAAGAGGACTGACACGATACGAGTCTTATGCCGTCGATTGTCTGTCCACAAAGATATAACCGTTTGAACATGTCTATAATGATTATAATTAAATTACCAACTGTCTATTGTCGAAATTAGATAGGTAAGGAAGTCTAATCTGTATAATTAATATTTTAATGCAGCTATTGTGAAGCGTTTACGAAACCAGGAAACAGGCGTCAATACAAAAAGTTGTAAAATCATATACTTTAACAACAGCGTATTAAGTTGGCTTATTAACTTAGCAACACGGATGTGTCTAAACACTGTGTGAAATATTGTATTTTTGGATGAAAATGCTATTTATGCAAATGCCAGTAATATTTCGCTCTACTTTGTATCGAGGTTGGCGTCATTCATAAACGTAGTTTAGTCTAAACTTATCTATTTGTATTACGGTACATTACCGTCGCCAAAACCAATATTTTCGTATTTTAGTCAATTTTGAATAGATAGATGCGCTCACATTTGTCTGGGACAGCATAATATTCAGGCTTATATCGCGATGAATTTTAATTTTACTTCCATTGACCCATAATCCCTCAGTCGCCTCCCTTTATCATGCATCTTGGCAGTTAAAAGCATTTGATCACATTGGAACAGAAGAGACATAAATATACATAGTACATCACACCTAAATCCCTATCAAGGGTATTCATAGATCACGGATTATCTGCGCCTATCCTGACAAACCACTTTCGCTTCATGGACACTCATTCACCTCCTCATACACGCTCGGCAGTTATAGGTATTTCTAACGTCACCCTTTTTAAATATTAGATTGTACTTTTTTATTACTACTTTTTTATTATAAGAATAAATTGTTAGTTTAAAAACTAACAAGTCGTTGTTGAATATCGCACTGGCATTTGGTAATGAAATTTCACATATTATTTTTCATATATATGTTAATTTGGATGGTTGCGTGTATTTTACAACATAATGTATGCATATGTCGCACTTTTATTGGAAAAGAATCGGTGGTCATGGCCATTGCATAATATTAGACCTTATTATGAATAAACAATATTAATTAACATACACTTTACAGCGGTTATCACTTGTGGGGTAGTCAGAGGTTCGTTTCTTTATGTTTCTTAGCAATTGTGATGGATTTTATTTACACCCTATGAACTTACATTTTGTTAGCTATTCTTCTCCCAACGTGACAGGTGGTATTCCACTTCGCTGTGTCAGGGCACTGGCTATTATCTATTCTGAAGAAGCGGTAGATGTCCTCACAATGTTTTGCTCATTATACTGCTCATAAGTTTCAAAAAATATAATATTGACAAATAACAAAAAAATTCGTTTACGACCATTAATCCATTCGGGATAATCAGAGATTCAGGTTTCCATCTCCGAAATCGGGGAGGCAGTAATTCTATGACCACTTCGAACTCACGTGTTGATCAGACAGCCAGTAGTAGTACAGAATGTGACATGAGGTACCCCATGTCTTCATTTATATGCGCTAACTATTACCTGTTCGGGGAACGGGTACGTTTCCTCACGCTGTTTTTTGCTCACCGTTCAATATTAATTAATGATTTTTTTTTCGTTACAGATGGACCACACAAGATGTACCACCGAGTCAGAAGAAGATGTTTTTGGCACTATACCTTCATAGCCATAGCCTTAATCGGTGTCACCTTGGCAAAGAGCGAGATAGAATCTAGCTTGCTAAGCAAAGAAAATGACATTGACAACAATATACTAGACTTTGACATAAAATTCGACGACAAACATGATTCTAAATACAATGTATTTGGTAAAAAAGCCACTGATTTCTACGGTAAAGATACCCACCGATATTCTGTAGTCAAAACAGATTTTAATAATGGCCTTAATGGTATAACAGACAAAAGTGTAAATGAAAACAAAACAAAGACAACGGATAAAAATGGTAATATTAACAGTACAAGTTTAAAAGACATATCAACTACAGAGACTAGTTTTATTCCAGATGAATTCTCTACTACTAACGATATGACAGTTTTTGAGAGTACCACTGATTATGATTTATCTGTGATACCGTTGCCTAAAGCTAAAAACCATACATACATACCCACCGATGCACCGAATACTATTATCCATTTTAGCTCTACTCAATACCCAGATACTACATACTATGATATTACCAGTGATAAGAATACTGATACAACTGAAGTATCTAGTACAGAAGTTAAAATACTCAGCACTACTCAAATTGCAACTACAAATAGAGGTATAGAAGAGAAAATAAACGCTACAAATTATAGTGAAACTTTACCTACAGAAATTACTAGTGATACTGATACAACTAATAATTACGAAACTACTACAGTAACAACTACAAAACCAGTAACAGTAAATGATACTGATTTAAAACAGAACATTAGTACAACTACTGAAATAATAACTACTATAAAAAGTATTGAAAACAAAACTGTTGATCTAAATGATTCATCTTCTATATTACCAATTGAACTTTTATTTAACAATAGAACTAATATTACATCAACAATAGCATACAATACAACAAGTACTGAAACTGATCAAACAACTACAGAAAAAGCTAATATTACTATCACTGTAAATAATAGAATTAAATCATTCGAAGGTGTTACTACAGTGAAAAATGCAGATATTGACAAAAATATACCAACAAACTTTAAAAAAGTAGATACAAAAAGTGTAAATACAACAAGAAATAAAAGTAATACATCAGAAAAATTTATTGATCCTGCAAAATTGGACACAAAAAGTGCAAACTTAACAATCGAAGAAAAACCAGACAACACAACAGATTTAAAAGCCAATGCTTCGGAAACTTCCATAAACTACGAAGGTTCAAGTGAGGAAGACCATGTTCCAATATTCACCGGAATCGACATTGAAGATGAGGAAGTGCCTGAGGACTATTATGACTCCAAAGACGTGTTACCCACTCGTCCACCGTCCACGGATGCCCTGTCACTGATTTTTGGACTAGCTGGCAGTGTAGTGGAGAGTATGGCAGAGAGAGTGGTTCCTAAGGGTATTTTTGACCTGTTCAAGAGGATGCAAAAGCAGAATGAAGCTTTGGAAGCGGAGAGGTTGAGGAGTCGGGAAGAGAATGGAGGTTTAGGTAGGTTTTGTTTTATTTATAAATTGGTACACAAACAGAATACAATCATAAAATAAACACAATAGAAATACGAGTTGGTTCAAAAATCCATATTGTAATCCAAAGCAGTGTAATCAACATTCCAAACTTAAGATATTAAGTACACTGATTAAAACAAAAACAAAAAAAGAAGAACAAACAGAAAGACACAGGAAAATAGAATGAAAGTGACAAAATGATAATTAATAATTAAATAAACTAAAGTAATTAAATTCCGAAAAATATTCTCGAAAAATCCGCTAATTTAATTAGCTTTTAAAGTAATCTAGAAAATAAGAATAATATCTAATTGTTTATTTTTCTACTGTTGCAACAATGAAATTCGGGGATAAGCTAGAAATTCATAATCAGAATTCTACATATATTAAAGTTAATAAGAGCATCGTTATGCTAAAGCACTGGATTCGCGTGCTAGTTTGGGACGTAAAAAGAATGCTAACTATCTGACGTTCTTCCGGGGTCGTAGGAGACTAAGGGACTAGGGGTAAATTGAATTCATTGGGCGACGGTCTAGCAACCTGTCACCCACGTTCCATAACAATTTTTAAACCTAACCAACCAATATACGTGCTAATAGTGACCATAGATATATTTTCATAACTCTGAGATTTTGTCAATCCAGAGAGGGAATAAAAGATGTGAATGTATGTATAGCTGATCGAGAACATATTATACTAGCAAGGTTCTTTCAATCCTAAAAGTGTTGACTTATATCTATATTCAATCACTAGAAATTTAACCATCGTTTTACTCTGTTTGGTCTAAGATATGTCGGTAAAATGAATTTAGTTTATTGTACGAGAAACAAATCCAACTTTATAACTTATTTATGACGATGATTTTTCCACCTAAAATAATATATAATAACTCAGTATGAGTGTTAAATAAGAATGGATGTAAATATTTTGTCTAAGGCTTAACTTAGACGCCGGCAAACAATCGAAATTACTTGCTAAGGCGCTTACGTCTTCACATCTATTTACTCGTACCATTCTATTTACTATAGATTACCACGAAACTTTCAACTAATAAGAGAGCATTTCAAAACTAACAATTTGTACTAAACGTCCGTAAACACAAAACTACTAAGCCCTTAAAGCCTCTTACAACAGAGCGAAGTAGAACAAACTCAATTTTGAAGTACGACTAACGATTTCGCAAGAGAGCATCTCGGCTTAACAAGTGCGTGCTGTTGCCCAAGGGATTATTAAAAAAATGTCTTAACGTTCGCAACCTTGACTTTATTAGTGTGATCTTTATCTAAACCGTGCGAGTTTGGGATTGTATAGGATGTAATTAGCTGCTTTGATGTTGGTCTTTATATGTCCTATGTTATCCGAAAACTAAATTGATTGGTACAAGCTACATTTTATCACAGTTTGTTCAACAACGCTTAGATTTGACAGTTAGCTGAATGGAATAGTAGTGAATTAGCGATTTAATAACTTAATAACATACATTTTCATTTTAATGTTCATAGTATTTTGAAACTTGTGTAAGGGTGATCTTGATATCGAGTTGACCGAGTTAAGTTAATTGTTGTTCCTAAAATATAAACTGAGAACAGTCATATTCATCATTTTCCAAGACTTAAACCCATATAACGTAATATGTATAATTATAACATACTCTTCACGACTTGTGTATACACACTCCCTTTTTTATTATGACGGGGTAGTCCGAGGCTTGAATGCCCATCTCCAAAATTTCGAAGGCATGTTAGGTATGGGTCATTCGAAGCCCGCGTATCACTAGATAGACAGCACCCAACGTGATAGGTAGTGAACCGTATCGCCGTATATAGGCACTGACTATTACACACCCATAGAAACAAAACATTTATTATCATTTTCAGGTCAATTCGGCAGAGGTCTTCTCAAGACCATTTCCACTGGTCTCTCCAGGCCCCTAAACCAGTTGATGGCAGGGGTCAAAGACATTGGTTCCCTGGACAGTGACAAAGGCTTCGTTGCGGGTACCGGGACCTCAAAGGCTAATGCTGATGCCTTTAAGAATCGGGTGCAGGCTATATACCCTGGTGAGTATGTGTGTGACTGTCTACCCCGTGTGATGGGTATGGATAGTGTGTATGTATGATATGTATCCGTGGCCACTGTTTATACCTGTAGGGAGATAGGCGTGATAGTGACGTTACTGAGTATATATGAGTTGAACATGTATAGTATGTTATTTTCACATGTGATTTCTACCTCATATTTCAAATATACTATACTTGTAAGTTCATATAATGTATCGTTATAATTGCCTAATGAAATGTATGATGAGCAAAACGGTAGTAAAATAAAATAGGGTAACTTTTAAAATAACTGTAACCATCGAGTCTGTACAATGACGCATTATACCTGCATAAGGAAAAGTGCCATTTAAGACTTGTGTTAAGAGAACTAATGTTCATATATTATCTAGATAGATAAATACATATATAGAACATAATAACATACCTTATATCATACCTTATATTCTTAATAATAATAAAACAAAATGTATTAAATTTACTTTGCCAAATGTTAATGGTGTCGAAACCAATCTAATAATAAATAATGAGAAAATAGATAAAATTAATACTACTGTCTTCTTAGGGATAACTTTAGATTCAAAGCTGCAGTGGGGAGACCACATTCGCGTTTTATCTAAAAAACTTAGTTCCGCGGCATATGCTGTTAAACGGATTAGGGAATACACGGACGAGTTCACGGCTAGGGTTGTTTATTTCAGCTACTTTCATAGCATTATGTCTTATGGCATCTTGCTGTGGGGTTGTGCTGCTGACATAAACACAATATTCGTTTTGCAGAAGAGGGCTGTTCGCTGCATTTATAGAATGGGCCCCAGAGAGTCACTTCGTGAAAAATTTAAAGAAATTGATATTTTGACGGTTGTTGCTCAGTACATATATGATTGTGTCATTTATGTACATAAAAATATGAATATTTTGAGAAGAAACTGTGATGTTCATAGGATTAATACTAGGAACAAACATAAGCTGTATGTGGCGCCCTCGAGGCTTCAAAAGGTCAAGAAATCTTTTATTGGAAATTGCGTGCGTTTTTATAATCATTTACCGGACTGGATTACGCGATTGCCCTTGCCTAAATTTAAGACTATAGTTAGAGGCCGACTAGTCCGGGGCGCTTACTACGCGGTCGGAGACTACCTTGCCGATGCTCAGGGTTGGCAATGAGTGCATCTAAGCTATATGTGCAAAGTTAATTATGTTTCTTTATAAATTTGTTTTTGTAAATGGCACTGGGCAAAAATCCTGAAAGCCGGAGTTTCTTGTTGGTTCTTCTCCGAGCCAGGGCTTCCGAACCAACGGTAGAATTTCAATGATAAGAGACAACCAGTGTCAGGCAAATGTTTTGACTTTCAATGAATGTACTGTACTTGTACTTATGTTGAATAAAAACATTTGACTTTGACTTTGACTTTACCTAATATGTAATATTATTACATATTAGGTATGTTATTATGTTCTATATTACATAATAATACAACGACCAAACTGGAAAAAAGCAGACAAGCTCTTGACTCTTCTTCCACCGGGAACCGAACCCGGTATCTCACAATACCCTACCTCACAATTAGCGTTCAGGTGGTCAACTGTTCGCGCCTCGGAGGTCGTTTATACATAGCCACATGTAACTCTAACCAGTAACCAAGACCCCTGTTCCAACCAGGAACCCTTTGGTGCGGAGACGGTCATTCAGCGCAGGCAAGGTCAGGAGAGCTTGGTCTATTCTTCTTCACTGACACCTGCTGCAGGCAACACGATGCCTGCAAGATTTACATCAGGGCAGGAGAAACTAAGTATGGGCTGACGAATACTGGACTGTTTACTAGGTGAGATTAGTTCTTATACTTTGATGGTGAGGTAGCTTAAAGCACGATATTTGATTGTAATTGTAATTCGACGTAGCCCAGTTGTTTGGGGCTTGGCTCTGTATCAGTGGGTACAGGGTTCAAATCCCGTTTGAGCATGTACCAATGGAAATGAAGTTTAATGAATTTCTATGTACATTTTCGTAATAAAAACACATTTACGAAATGCGTTGAATTATACGGTGAGGGAAAACATCGTGAGGAAACCTACTTGTTCGTCTAACAGGTAATAGTTAGTGCTTGTAAATGGCGACATGGCTGACCACCTGTCACATTGAGTACTGACTATCTGGTTAACACGTGGGTTCGAGGTGTCCATAGAATTACTACCTTCGCAATTGCGGAGATGGACACCTGAACCTCTGACTACCCCGCAAGGGTTAATGGTCGTGAATGCGTTTGTTTTGTTTTTTTGTATTTGATTGTATTTTTAAGTATTACGTGCCAGTATGTATATCGCATTATATGTACTAACTTAACATTGAAATTTTCATAAATTCGGCTGTTTTCCTGATGATGTTTTCCCTCACTATGAATTAATTTATTGCACAATTAGAAAATTATTTTAGATATTTCCATTGGTACATGCTTCGACTGGATATCGACCCTACATCATACTACTGCTACCTACCTATTCTAAAAATCATTAGGTTTCCTCACGATGTTTCTTCTCACTACAAAGAGATGGTTCATAAATTACGATAATGTACAAGTACATAGATATCTACATTGGTACATACTCCGACTGGATATCGAACCTGCATCACCTTTGGCATGAGATTTGCTAATAACCGTATACATTTGCAACATCAATTTAAGTATGAAATTATCGAATTATACGTTAAGTCATTGGAGCTATAATTTTAAGTTATCAAGTTGTTATCGAAGTTATTGCTTCAGTATAACATAACTTAGGTATTACGCGTGAAAGGTAAGGTTGTATGAGAGTTATTTTACTCGTAGTCGAAGGGTTAGCAACCTTTCATCAATTTATGAAAACGTTTCCTATATCAATGTTTTAAAGCATGCTACTTCATTGTTGTGTACCTTTTATTGTCTACGTAAGATGCAAAATGCAGACTAAAGTACGAATTTTTTTTTCTTTTTTTTCTACGTTAGGACATGGTAGTAATTCTTTGCCCACCTCGAGCCCACGTGTTGACCGATAATCAGTACTCAATAAGACAGGTGGCAAGCCATGCCACCATTTACAAGCTCTGACATTACCCGTGGAACAGATAGATTCCTTACGATTTTTTCCCTCGCCGTAGTTATCAATCATTTCGTAAATGTATTTTTATTACGAAAATACTATTTGAATTCCTACCTCCGCAATGAATAAGTAAAATCACTAATGTAACTCAATATAGAAAAATTATATATAGATTTTCTAGAAGTACATATTCTACTAATGCTTAGAGTTATAATTGAAATCTTGGAATCTTCAGTGTTCTATCGAATTCAAATAATCTTTGTTTGTAGACCGTCCAATTATGATGGTAAATGGTTAAATCCTTACCCACTACCTAAACCACGCCCATTTCCGTGTTTTTAACAAGTCATACTCTAATACCGTTACGGTATAAACCGCTTTGTTTAAGAAAAAGAAAGAAAGAAACCGTTTTTGTAAAGACAATGGTTGCTCAAACATCTTGAAACAATTGTCACGTAAAATTGTGTCGAGACGAAATTAGTAGAAACTCCCAGGGCCGGATCTTGATCGAGACAATGTCTGTTGCGGAATGCTACGTGATATATAAACACTCCGCATACACACTCGGTTGTTGTAGGTTAATTGGGATGTGTAAACACTTTATTCGCGTTTATTCACAGCCACAGATACAAAACGTTTACAAAATTTATTTACACAACACGTGTTTGAGATAGCCTTAGAACTGCTTCCTCCGAAAATGTAAACCTGTGCACACGAACCTCTGACTGCCCTGCAAGGGTATGGTGGTTAAAGTGTTTGTCTTAATTATCACGTTGGGGCGGAATTTACAAATAAATTAATTTATTAATTATCTTTTTGCAAAATAGTAGGTGATCCTATAAGAACCAGATAATTTTATGAATGTATATAATATTCTATGATATTTTATATTATTTTACATGAATTTTCAATACTCGTACACCCCAACCATCGATAATATATACATTCACTCACGTCCTGTAATCCCTTTCGAGGTGGACAGAACCTTGGCGACATCAAAACATCTCCTTGATCACTTATTAGTATGAATATCGGGGTTATGATGTCATATGGAATATTGGTAACAGGTTGCTAGCCCATTGCCTAATAGATTCCATTTACCCCTATTCCTAAGCCTCTTATGACATGCCGGGAAGAACGGCAGGTAGTTAACATTCTTTTTACGTCCCAGCTAGGACAACAGGTTATATATCGTGCATTAATTTCCTAATTCTCCCCAACTACTCAGCCACGTCGATGAGCCAAGTTAATTAGGGACTACCCAATGCAATCATGTGCCTTTCTCATAAGCAATGCGTGTGTATTAACCATACACTTGCATGGCGATTGCATTTCCGTTATGCATTGGCGAGCATTCGCAATAAACGTACGAAATCACATGTTAATATGAACGATTATGTTTTCATAATGGCTGGTTCATAGTGGGACTAGCGTGGTATATAGGCATTTAATGAAGAAACGAAAAACCCTTGCGAAGTAGTGAGAGGTTCAGATTTCCATCTCCACAATCAAGGAGGTAGTAATTCTATGGCCAGGGCAAATGTTGACTAGATAGTCAGTACTCAATGTGTGGTGGTAAGCCATGTCGCCATTTACAAGCAATAACTATTACCTGTTCGGGGAACAGGTAGGTTTCCCCAAGATGTTTTTCCTCACCATATTATTCAGTGCATATTCCAAATGTATTTTTATTACGAAAATTTGCATAGAAAGTAGACAAAAATATTATATTATAAAACTTAACCATACGATAATACAACCCCAATATTCACGTTAGTAACTGACCAAGGCGATGTTTTTATGTCTCTAAGGTTCTGTCTACTTTGAAAGGGATTAAAGGACGTGTGTGTGTGAACAACTAGTTGTTGAGTAATGACCATTAGTTAAGAAGTTTTGGAAGGGCAAAAAAGATGGATAGACTGTGTAAAGAACGATATGTGAAGTAAGGGAGTGAGTGTAGAAATGACGGCTGATAAAAGAATATGGAAGCGAGACACATGTTGCGAAGACCCCAACTAGTTAAGATAAAGGCAAGGGGATGATGATGATGAATAGATAGTGTGAGGTGATGGCCTAATCACTAATAAACTTATATCTGGGCCCTTAGCCAAGTGGATAAATGCTTAGGCGATAGAAATCAAAATGTTGATTCCTTCTGTTCTTATCCCAATTAATTAGGGTCGGCGCATATTACGCACTTAGTGTACAATTACTATCAGGGTCCTGGATAAGACATCGACTTTATTAGGAGAATTTTTATTTCATTTAAACATGAACCTCGATATTTATATATGTGACCAACGATATATCTCAAGCAACTGTATATTACTAAATCTATTATGGCAGCATAATTAACTATTAAACTACCTTTGCCGCCACCGAGAATCGAACCCGGAACCTTATTTAAACATACACAAATGTCGTAAAATAATTTTATTCCAAACCAGTCCCCGACTAGCACAAATATCGATTATTGCGTGCTATTGCGAAGGAATGGATACCTTTCGCTGGTTACATCACTTATGCAAGCCCTTACAGCATGTCAGTTGCATGTCCTGCAAAGGTTAACCGGTTCGAACCCCGGTTGGTCAATCTGCAACTGCCTAGAACCTTCCTAAGGTATGTATTTAATCCCTGACATATGTCACCATACTGTCACGTTAAATCTACTTAGTCACTTTAAGCATTACATAAAATTAAATATGGATTTACGACCGTAAAACCTGTGGGAGTAGTCAGAGGTTGAAAGTCCTCATCAATTCAGCATTGTTATGATTTTTGGTAATCCGAAACCTATTTTTATCTGAAAATTATCAGATGATTATAATCAGAATCTAATGTGACAGGTACTAAACCGTAAATACGCATTAACGACCTTACAATCCTTTCGGGGTAGTCAGAGGTTGAGTTTCCAAGTTGTTTTTGTGATGGTCTTCGATCATGGTAAACCATGTTGGCGTATACAGATACTGATGATTGACTATTTCGAGAAACGATGGTTTCCATCACCGAAATCAACAATATGGGCAATTTAGATGGTCACCCATTCAGAACTACCCCATGCCTACCTTGTTTAGTATATCTAGCACTAAAAAGATAAAAGGAAACATTAAATTAAATTGAAAGCGATATTAGGGATATATGACTATTTCAATGATGTAATGTAAAGTTTCTTTTTGGGACCCCTTTGAGTTTGTTACAGAACTATTTGTTGGATTGAAGGTGAAGCATCAATCATCATCTAATGGATTATATTATTATTAAATTTACTGTTAAAATTGTTAATGTATTTAATTTACTGTTAAACTTAATATTTTTTGCAGAGTTTCTTGATATTTCTTCTCTGCTGGTTTTTCTTTACGAAAAGCCAATACATTACTTAAATTTATGTTGATGTCTAAGAATATTTCGTACTTGTACTAATTAGTTTTTTAACTTTCAATGAGTAATGTTAATTATATAGATATTTATATATAGTAAAAAAAATTTCATTTCTTTACTAGTTTACAATTCTCACCTAAGAAAACCAGTAAAATTCAATTCCTTATAAGATACCTTTCGCGCGTAATACCTAAGTTATGTTATATTGAAGCAATAACTTCGATAACAACTTGATAACTTAAAATTATAGCTCCAATGACTTAACGTATAATTCGATAATTTCATACTTAAATCGACGTTGCGGGATGTATACGATTATTAGCAAATCTCATGCCAAAGGTGATGCAGGTTTGATACCCAGTCGGAGTATGTACCAATGGAAATATGTATGTACTTATACATTATCGTAATTTACGAAACATCTTTATGTAGTGAGGAGAAACATTATGAGAAAACCTAAGGATTTTTAGAATATGCAATACAACGTTAAGTTAGTTGATATACATGAAGGCATTTAATACTTGTATTCTTATTAAAAAATACATAAATAATAGTTTATATCTATACATTGTAACATGGAAACCACCTGTCACGTTGAGTGCTGACTATTTGGTAGAATGTGGGTTTATGTGAACACCTACTTTGAAATATCATCTCACTTACAAAAACTTTTACCACTCCGTGACTGATTTATTACTATTTAATAACGGCGAGTATTTAAACGAATATAAAATAATATTAAAATGCACACCAAAAATACTGAATTGTATACCAAAATAAAACAGTCCCAACCCAAACCTAACCTTTCCTGTGCGTTTAGCTATATTTTGGTGTTACGTTTCAGTATTTTTATGTGCATTTAATTATGTTCCTTTAATAACTGTATCATATATACGAATATTTTTTATTATATGTTCCAATTTAATAAAAGCATACAGGTTAACAATTATTCCATATAAATTTCATCACAATCTCAATAGTTAACGTTAAAGAAAAAAGAAATATCTCCAAGGTTCCGTCCATCTAGTATATATATTTTATGACTCGTTTATTAATTATATTATTATTTAACGTGGTCACTGAGCGTGACCAACCATTATCAATTACAAAACATTTCAACCTGCTCCAATTAATTATAAACGCCCAGAGAAATTCTCAAGGAATGTCCTATTACCTAACCCAAACCAGTTGACTTGTGACTGGTTGCTAGTACCTCGAAGGGCTATTACGCAACGTAATCGAAATTGTTGCTAAAATTAGTAGCTATTCTCATTGTTTCGTACAATGGAGTTATACATATACAATCACGTCTTTCATAGACCGAACTTTGGACAGTCCCAGTAATTTTTTATAAGGTTTGAAGCACGCGAACGTATAGTGGCCATGATAATGCATAGTGGCGCCAGTTTTAAATTGTAAAATATTGTCTTTTGTTGTTATAAACTTAAACCTTATACAAAGTAACTGGGACTGCTCTTTTAGCGCTGACTGTACGTCACATCAGAACCTCGGAGACACAATAATATATCTTTATTAACTTTTTTAATATGAATAGGATTGTGATATTATATGGAACATTAGTAGCTAGTTGCTAGCCCAACATCCAATAGATTCCATTGATACCTATTCCTTTACTCGCCTCCTACGACATGCCGGGAAGAACGACAGCTAGTTAGCTTCATAAACGTCCCATACTAGGAACAAGAAACGGTTAATAAGCCTCAAGCTTCTGTCCATACTTCCAAATATTGCCAGCGTAATATGCTATTAAATGTAATGATTCGTATAATTCTCGTATCGTATTCAAAAGTGAAAGTTGGTTGGCTTCCTTATATTACTTTATCTTTACATCTCAGAGGTTCCGGGTTCGCATTCCGGCGGGGCATATCTTGTTCTTAGTCGGGGACTTTAAAGATTGTTACTATGTTAAAGGTTACTTAAGGACTAAGGGTTATTTTGGGCATTTTTTGATGAAAGGCATTCCTTGACCCCATAGTCACAACGAAATCGTGAAGAAAGGCAGTATGTTAGCCACATATTCTCTATACGTTCCAGACTAACACGGAATAGATAAAAAAAGAAAAAAGGTTTCACGACTATTAACCCTTGCGGGGTAGTCAGAGGTTCAGTTTTCCAACTCCGTAATTGCGAGGTAGTAATTCTACGGCCACCTCGAACCCACGTGAACAGATAGTCAGTACTCAAAGTGACAGGTGGTAAGCCATGTCGCCATTTACAAGCACTGACATACCTGTTCGGGCACAGTTAGTTTTTACTCACGATGTTTTCCCTCACCGCACTATTCGCAGTATAGTTAATAGTGTTATAGTTTGGGTGCTGTCGGAGGATCAGTGATCAGCTAAGCTGCATCAAATACTGAGACAGCACCCTTTCACTGCATCAAGTGCCTACTCCTTATAATATGTATTGTTGTCGTGTCAAAGTGTGTATATAATAGTGTGATGTCAAAATGTATAGGCAGTGAATAAATGTTTTTCTTTCTTTCTTTCAATTTGTGAATAATTTGAAATGTTTTATACTAGAGTACCCGCCACATAAGGTGGCAGTAGCCAAACTTGGAACTAAATTTGACGTTTCCGCCATTGCGTGTTATTTTGTATGAAAGGTAAATTTAGTATTACCAGCGTTGTGTTTTTTGCCCACTCTTTGTAATTTTTATGTTTGTTAAGGGTGATTATAATAAATTGATTTCTGGAGTTTCTTGTTAGTTCTTCTCCAAGGGTCTCCGCTGAACTTCTTCTTCTCAATCGTTACGCTCTTATCAGAGCGGTCGTGGTCTTCATGACGTGGCATCTTGAGCAGCCGCAATGGTTGGTGAACTAACCTCGGTAAAAATATGTAAAGACAATGCTCAGTGCCATGTTTGAAATAGTTTTTTTACATACATACATACACATCACGCCTGATTCCCTGTAGAGGGGTAGGCAGAGATCACGGATCCCCATTTGTCCCGATCCTGACAGACCACTTTCGCTTCATTGACATTCATACATTCTCTAATACACTCTCGGCGGTTATAGGTACTCCTAACGTCACCTTTTTTCAATATAGCGTCTATCTGACTGTTACATATATGTCTTATTAGGCCGGCCCCTACGTAACCGCCCTTCCACTACACTCATATATATTCCTTTTGTCAATATATAGTTTTTTTAATTTGTACTTAGATCATAAAATAACTTTCAAAGAGAGCTTATGATAGGGCCCATTTTGAATAAAAATATTTTGACTTTTGACTTTGGTATATTAATTTGTTTTATTTGAGTTTATAGCTCTGCAACCAAAGATCGTTACAAATGAAACCACAATATAATGTATCGAGCCGTATGGCACAGTGAGTGCTAGTTTTGGCGTGTTTACTGGCAACACTGGATTACGCGACTGTGGCGACGCCTCCAACTGCCACCGTATGTGGCGGGTACTCTATAGTAAATTCGCATTAAGAAAATAGTGATGTCATCATGTCCCGACGATTTGACCAATGAGACGTGACAACTGTCGTCTGCAATTGGTCGACGTGAATTGTTTTCTCATTTACTAATGTCTCATTAGTCAGTTTAACGTCTATATATCATGACGTCACTATTTACTTAACGCGAATAGACTATAATGACAAAATGTATTGTTAACCCTATCTACCCTTCACAGATCCCACTGCAGTTGCGACGCTCAATTCAGGCAGTGTCTGCAGAAGACTAGCTCCCTAATATCCACTCAGATAGGGCTCACGTACTTCAATGTACTAGGGCCGCAGTGCTTCAGGCGGGCCCATCCTATAGTCAGATGCTTGAGACGGACTAGGTAAGTCTTTTTGGTGTTTGGGGTGAATAGGGACGTGGATATATAAGTTTATTTAATAATAATAATAAAAAGTGTTTATTTACAGCCACAAAAACATACACAACGTTTACTATAAAAAAACTTGAAAAGTAGGGGGTATAGCTTGTGCATGTTACTGTCGCAGCAAAAGGCTTCCAACTCAGCTGGGTATGTTGCGTCTGCTGGCAAACGCAACGCTGGTTTTATGTCAGAAACACTGGAGAGCAACGTTTAACTTAACGTTTTAACGTTTAATTTTTTTTTGAACATTCAATTTGATAGCTTATTCAATTTGATATAGACATTTTGTTGTTACAATGCGTTACGGCTTACCTGTCACATTGAGTACTGTCTATCTGGTTAACATGACGGTTCAAAGAGGCGTTAGAATTATTGCTTCCGCAATCGCGGGGTAATTATGACTCGAAAGCAAAGAAATTTGAGACGGGCACCCAAGCCTCTGACTACCCTGCAGCAATATAAAAGGGAGTGCGTATATGCAGGTCGGGCAGCGTATGATTTAAGACCATAGTAAACTATCCTGTGATCATGTAAAAACGGTGTTTAGGTTAGAGGCAGTGTGAAGAACAGAAGAGCATGTATGAGAAGGTTAATGGGTGTGACTGAGAAGATTTGTCAGGATCGTTCCAGGTGGCGATCGAATGTCTCTGCCTATCCCGTTGGGGACGTGGAGGCGTGAATATATGTATAACAAAAATGTTTTTTTTTTCCAGAATAACCGGCCAGAAATGCGAAGAATATGAATTGGACTACACCAAGCCGAAAATGTGGCAATGGTTTGATAATGAAACCTATTAAATAAGGCTTTCTCTACCTTGATTACCCTCTGAAGGAACTAAGTCTTATAATATAATAAGATCCTTAAGATATGAAGTTCATTACCATTAAAAGAAATACTTTAATAGTGATGGTCAGAACAAAATATTTTAAAAACCATGCTTCTATTTTAGTGTTTAATTTTAGTCTCGTATCCCTAAAATTGTGAGTGATAGGGTCGGTCCACATCTAACGTAAAATGCGTCGAAATGTACGCTCGACGCACTAACATATCATCGGTTGAATGAAAGGTCGAGTGTTTTCTATACATTTGTGTGTTCTGGCGTAAGGGTGAGGACATAAAGAGGCAGGTTCCCGGTGCCAACAAACCGGTGCGGGTCGATATCGATACGTACAGGTAGAGAATTCAATGTTATCATGCGCTCACACATATAGAAACAGGTTGTTCCTATATGAAGCGCAACGTGTATCGATTCGTACACTATAGTACCGATAAGTCCATACCGGAAAACGTGCTTCTCTATGTCCTTACCCTTACGAGAAACAATAGGCAACGGAGCCTTCGTTAGATGTGAACCGACCCTTACTGATGGTTACCAGGCTATCGTATCAAATTACTTAGTATATATAAATGTGTACTAAACCCCTAGTCCCTTATTCTTTTCTTACGATTTACAAGAAATGTAACCAGGAACCCAATTCCACTAATGCGTTTTAACAAAATCGTAATTCAATATCACTTCAATAACGGTATGAATTTGTTTTAAGCCGAACTTTGACACTTTTGCTGCCATCTATGGTAAAATTAGACACTTTTAGCCTAACCACTAACAATAATTTCACACTATTACTGGAGTGTTATTGAAGTACGATTTTCCTAAACCGCAATAGTAGCTTGAGGCCCCAGATCTTTAAAAATAACAAAATGCTATGAGAATAACGATCAAAATATATGTCATTGAATTACTCATACGTTTTTATATACTTGAGATTATGATATAATTTATTGTAAATACATAATATGTCCTGATCTTTTAATATATGTATAACGCATACATGTATCAAGACTAATACCTTTCGGGATATTCAGAGATTAAATACCACTATTTGACGACCATTGTGATTGTATATGTCCTGTCTAAATTTTGTTTGTTACCAGAAAACATGTGGCAGGTGGTAATCCATGTAGCCATTTACTATTGACTATTACCTGTTCCGAGGGATAAGTAAAGAATAACTTTTTTATAAAGATGGAAAGAGAATGTTTTGAATGCAGGAATATAATATTATATGTAATAATTTCATTAATAAATAGTTGTATGTAGATAAACATAGAATTAAGTTGTAATTATGTGATATTTTTAAACGTTTAGCTTTTAAGATTAATTTTACTTGCCATGGAAGTTTTATAGTGCGAACAATATATTTTATAATAAATATACTTTATGAATGTAACATGTTTTTTTATTAATTACTCCTCTGTCACTTATATTATTACTATCAGTAGTAACATAATATAATATTAGTGACACTTTACATACATACACATCACGCGTGTTTACCTACTAATGGGTAGGCAGAGATCACAGGTCCCCATTTATCTAGATCCTGACAAACAACTGCCAGTGACATTGACATCCATACACCTCCTCATACACACTCGGCGTAATGAGACAAACAGTAATGGAATAGATCATAGACCAATGTATTCCATTTAATCTTTAACACTTAGTCTCATCTTACAACATGCTCAGAAGACAAATAAAACAAAAATGTATGCGAAATTAATTTTATTCAAAAAGTATTTACCTTTTGTTATGTCAAAACACGAAAAGTCCTACGGAATATTGTAAAATATAAACGAAAGCACTAAAACTTCAACATTGGACAATCCACCTGGGGGCCAGGTCTACTAATACGTTATAGCACAATTACAGTTCAATAACAATTCAATAATGCAGCTGTACCATACCAAAACCTAGTAAGAAACATTTAGAAAAATTTAATACTAACTAAATTACGTGCCTGACAGAAAGTTTCAAGTTATTTAAGTGATCCGCTCCGGCTTTGCACGGGTATAAAATATATAGCTTACTCCACTATTTAATGGATGTTATTATACATATAAACCTTCCTCTCGAATCACTCTATCTATAAAAAAACCCCATCAAAATCCGTTGCGTAGTTTCAAAGATTTAAGCATACAAAGGGACATAGGGACAAAGAAAGCGACTTTGTTTTATATTATGTAGTGATAGTGATAAGTATAATTTTTGGTTCTGAGTGCGTTAGAGCAGCCGGGGTTTTGATATTAGACGCAGTTTTATAATAAATTAAGAAAGACCGAACAAAACGGTATTAAAAACAAAGTAGCTCTTACTAGTTTTTGGTTTGGGACAGCCGAATGGTGTCAAGTTGTTAGTGGATTAACAAAAGTGTCATATTTCAGCATTGAAAAAGCAAAATTTTACGAACAACTTCACAACGACATTGAAGTGATATTGAACTATGATTTTGCAAAAAGCATTAGTAGACTTGGGCCTTTAATATTTGTGATACATTTTCATTAACATTGTGCGAAAATCTGGGAACACTGTGTATAGTTATTCATTCGTATAAGATATGTAATGAAGCTTAAATAATTGATTACGAACAGGTAAAATGAGATAAAGATAAATTACAAATGAATTATTGATAAAATTCATTGATACTTGTGCTTGAAATGCATATTAATCAATATTGAATATTAATTCAAGTAAACTTCAAACATCAAAAAGTAACTAAACTATAAAAAAAATATCCTAACATATAGTTTTAAAACTATTTAGTTACGTGATAATTATAATAGTCATTTTTATCATTTACCTCATTTTACCTTTAACAGTCAATAATCATAAAATATACCACGAAATGTAATAAAACATTCATCATTATATTACTATAACATACTTCAACAAACCATTCAAAATTGATAACGTTTTATATAAATCATTCTACTTAAAAACAATTTAATGCAAACTTTTATGGTGAAAAATTTTCTTCATGCTTTATATATGTAAATACAAAAGCAATGAATAATAAATATGGCACAAATCTAAGATTACTATTGGCAATTATGACGAATGGGTATTATCTAATCAAACGCTACACCTAGATATATTTAGACATTTTAAAATTGGTCTGTCAGCATCGTTGATATACATATATTTAATCCTAATAAAATACAATGAATGGTTAATATTCAAAACAAATATTCTACTACATTTTTACATATATTATTCATTAAATATTAAATACATACATTTACATACAAACGCGGTACGAACACATATTTTTAATGTTTAGCAAAAATGACATTGATGGACAATATTTTTATAAGTTTTCTATTAGATTTCTTTTTACAAAAATCTACACATACTAAGACTCTATATCAGTATGAAATCCCTACGATTACTTTAAAGGTATTGCTTCCCATGGTCCGATGTGATTAAAACTAGGGTTAATATAAAACTGTCACCTTAGTACGATATAAATATAATACACCCTTAAATCGGTCTATTCGTCAGTGCAATAGTCAGTGTCCTGTGCTAGTCTAGTACTTAAAAAGAATGCTAACAAACTGCCGTTCTTCACGGCATGTCGTTAAAAACAACTTAGGGACTAAGAGTCAAATGAATCTATTGGGTGATGGGCTAGCAACCTGGCACAAATCATCATACAATCAAAACCCCAATATTCAGGCTAATAAGTGACCAAGGAGATGTTTTCATGTGTACAAGGTTCTGTCCACCCCCAAAGGGATTAAAGGATGTAAATGCAATGGTCAGTACCTGATCACAAAGATTCCTGACACGTTCTGTACTGACTATTATAATCCTTTGTGAAAACCTCTGTTTTATAAAGATCCTGGTAAGATATTTACATAATTTCCATATCCACTGTTTCAGTATTACATGAGTATGTCATACAAAGAATTTATACAGTTCAAGACAGTATTCTTATATCTGTGATTCAAGTTATGTAGGATTAGATTTAGGTTTTCCATGTAAATACTAAGGTGACAGTTTTCTAACGAAACAAATGAAGCGTGACGTTTCTAATTTTGGTGTAAGCCTTATTGTCAGTTCCCTGATTTGAATTTTGATGAGAAGCTGAATTTTCGCTCATCTGTGAACCGGAAGTTACTATAGAATGTATGTATGAAATCTTTGATTATAAAATCTAAGTAGATATACACATATGCCCATAAGTTGAGGTTTTGATTGAACTTTGTTGGGATCAATAAAAAAAACTTTTACGATCATTAACCTTCATGTCACAAATTCGAGTGACTATCTCCGCAATTGTAAATGAATTGTACGGCCATCAGAATACTTCAAATTACTGTGTAAAATACCACGCAGTTCACTAAAATTCATGTATATGGTACATATATAAACCTTCTAAGCACTTCCAGTTCACAACCGAGCTAAAAGCGTGACCTACGCCTGCAGTTATGATCTTAGCAAAGCTTCGTAGATGTAAAACTGCTATGATCAAAATTTTGTATAAGTATTTTGTTTATTTCAAAATAAGTACATTCTAGATTTTAATGACCACAATTAATTATTTAGATACAATTATAATTTTATTTAGGTATTTAGGTAAAACTCGTTAAACAGTTAAAGTGTTTTATGTTTTTTATTTATAAAAAGTCATCGCTGTCAGAGTGTAACGGGGTTCCCAAAACACTAAATAGCAATGCTCATTTTTTTAGAGATGTACTTACTATCCAGCTATCTTCATTGTTTATTTTATTTATAGCTAAGCAAATATTGGGTATCTCGTTAAGGGACAGAGTCCGGAACGAGATTATCCGGCAGAGAACCAATGTCGTAGACATTGTCTATCGATGTTGCAAGATGAAGTGGCAGTGGGCCGGTCACGTCTGTCGCAGAACCGACGACCGTTGGAGCAAAGCGGTTCTCGAATGGCGACCGCGTCTCGGTAAACGTAGTGTAGGACGCCCCCCTGCTAGGTGGACTGATGACCTGAAAAAGGTCGCTGGTAGTGGTTGGCTGAGGGCCACGAGTGATCGTGTTTTGTGGCGTTACCTTGGGGAGGCCTACGTCCAGCAGTGGACTGTCATAGGCTGATTGATTGAAATATTGGCAAGAGCATAACTGCAGAGGTGGCATATTTTGTCATGAAATAAAGAATGATGGAATTATTGGAATTTGGAGATGGGTGATTTCTTGGACCCCAGCAAGGGCAGTATACTAATCACTGTCAGAAAATAATACACTTCTACAAAAGAAACAGACCAACACGTTCATGACCATTGACCCTTGTGAGGTAGTCAGAGGTGAAAGTATCTATCTCCGCAATTGCGAAGGTAGTAATCCTATGGTCACCTATTTACAGTAAGTTAAGAAACTTCCTGAAGTTAAAATGTTAGGGCAGTTATGCACGGCATTATTTATTTTTATCGACGTATTGTGAACTAGGAAATCAATAATCTGTAAATTAATCCATAATATCAAAACATATTATGGAAAATTATCGCAATCGGTGGCAGCATATATCGTAATATGTATAGTTAGACAAAATTATTAATTAATTCAACCTAGTTTCTATCTTTACTTTCTCATTATGAGATGTAGAGTATTCTAAATCGTCGGATAAATCATAATTTCTTGACATGTCTATTTATTTTCTGACAGTGACTCTTGTTCGATATAATAATTTAATATGAATGACTTATAATACATATAAATTGTGCCGCAGAGTAAAATATTAAGTGAATTAACATCTACAAAACATCGATTCTGATATTGTTCATATAAGCTACACACAAAGGAATATTTCGATATAATTTCAAACTACAAATACACAACACTAAACACTGAATTTTCTATTAAAATAAGGCAGACATTTTTACGGAGGGATCAAATAATTACACGATATACGATTTATGATTAATACCGATATTATTAATTACTAATTAATAAATTAGCTTTTCATTCAATAAAGTAAATACTAGCCGTCTTAAAACGATATATTCAATCTAGTAAAAACTAAATAGTTACTGTTTGCTACTGACATAATATTAATTATGCGAGATATAGGTATATTTCTCTCATTTCAATAGTTTTTTCACTAGTGCGTCCGTAGTTTGTTGCCATGCCAACGAAAGTAAATAATAAAAACAGGGGTTAATTTATATAATATATTATACTTATATCGTTTAATATATAAGTATATTATACTTAATTAAAAGTAATGTTAAAATATATCCAACTTATAAGAATTATAAACTTTTAAGTTTCTCTATGTTTTTAAATGCTTACACATACATTTCAAACAAAATAACGGTTTGAACACATAATTGCATTATTTATGTAAATGGAAATATTTACTCTCGTTGAAATAACTGCATTTATGAACACAAATAAAGGTCTTTGTGGCTGAGGTGTATTATTCAAACAAAATGCTTAATACTGATAAATCTATCAAATTCCACAATGCTTAACCTACCAAATACGTTTACACAAATTCTAAATCTAAGGGCACATCTACTAGGATCACACATTACATTATTGAATCGATATATCATAATATATTTAATTAATTTCTCCTAATTGGTGTCGACAATTCAGTTTTAATTGTAACAAAAGTCAATTGTTTATAACTATTATGGATTTTGAATTTAGTCTGAAAACTTTTGTGCACAATCACGAATACTTGGGTATATTGTTGCAATGATTATCAATATTAAAAATTGAATTGTGTAATTGATTTTTTTTTATTTATTAATTCATGACTCGGAAAAGTAATTGAAAACTAATTCAATATCCATTATAGTTCTCTCAGTAGGTAGTATAACTTTTATTTAAACATTTTAATGGTATATAATTTATGTCATATAAAACTCGATCATTTCTTTCTTTTACCATAATCTACTTTCAATAGCAAGCGTCGATTAATTGAAGGTCAATTTCGTTTCATACAGCACAATACGGCAGCTATATCTGCTCCTGTCTCTATAATAAATCAATTCTTTATCCAAAACTAAATTCTACATCAGTTCTCTTCTACATTTATCTAATACTTCAGACAATACTTGATAATACCTACTCAGTTTCTCACTTGACATTTCCGTCTGTCAATTTTGACACAATCTTCTTTTTATTACTTTTAATTAGCTTTTAACCGTATAAGACCTAATTGTATGAATTATAAGCAAAAACTGAACTCAATTTCTTCAAACTCACTTCTATAACATAAAATGGAACGATTTTGAATGTTGTACATTACAAATAGTTGCTTATGTAGTATACAATTAGTAATTATTTATTAAAAGCTAATCAAAAGTAACTGTTCAGTGATACAAACTTTTTTAACCCAATGACCCTTTAGTATATAGTTTTAATTGATTGCCGCTTATTAAATATACATACATACGCTTCACGACTTGTGAATAGACTTGGGTATTTACCTTTTTATTGTTGGGGGAAGTCAAAGCCTGCGTTTCACTAGATTGACAGCACCTCATGAGATAGGTTGTAAACCGTGTCATCGTATACAGGCACTGGCTATTACCTAGGGATAGGCAGGTATTCTCTTTTTACTCACCGTTAACTGTAAGTAAATTTACGTTTTATACGAAGATGATAGTAAAAGTTTGAATTTTAGTCACCAGGTTAATAAAATTTGTAGCACTGCATATCTTCATGAGATATTCTTGTATTCGCATATTCTTTTCTTTTAGTAATCAGTACGTAATAAACGATATGAATGTATTCAAAAACGTTTTTTCAAAATGACATTTCAGTACTCTCAATTCAATATATGTCATATTTTCAATTCAATTTTCCCGCTGGCCTTTCGCTTGTTTATTTTTCCATTCTCATCTTTTTTAAATTAATTTTAGTATAATCGTTAATGCTGAATAAATATTTTTGATCTGTAATCATGATGTTGATAATATAAACGAATTATTCAATGGTTATTGCGTATTTAAATTGATAATTTAAACTGGCAACTATACTAAAAAATAAATATTTATAAATAAGTTGACATAAAGAGTACTTATAAACTCTTTAAAGACTTAGGTACACACATTTATGCCAAGTACATTTAGAAGTAAAATTGCCAGTTCAAATGAAACATACAAAAACTAAATTATAAAATACTATAACGACTTTACGCTTTAGGTGTAGGCAGCGCAATCAAAGAACGGGAAGCAAGCGATGGGGCCAGCGGCGCTTTGCTACAGAACATGGAGGTTTTCGCAGGACTTTGACTTGGAATCCCTTGCCCAGACTCGGCCTAGGAGGCCGCGGACCTGGAAAATAAAAAAAACATATACATAATACATTCACGTGTTTTAATTCCTTTCGGGTGGGGAAACCCTTGGAGGCATGAAAGCATCTCCTTGGTCACTCATTAGCATGAAAATTGGGGTTGCGATGTCACATGGAAACTTGGTGACAGATTGCTAGCCTTTCGCCCAATAGATCCCATTTATCCCTAGTGGAACGAAAATATGGGCGTAAAATAGTTTGTAGTCATTTTATCTCTCGTTTAGAATCCTTCGAAAGTTTACTAGTAAATTTCTAAGCTTACAGTACTAGTAATTTTCCGAGAACATATGTACATAGAAATGAAATTCCATCCCATATCTTGACACTAGCAGACACTCTGGATAGAGACATAAATAAATAAAAGCACTAACGATATTAGGAGGCCCTATGTCCGTATATAGAAGGAGTATGTCCGTATGACCTAATTATGTCCATAATTCGACGGTGGTAAGACTATATTTAATTTTCTAGAGCGCCATTTCGCAAATTCAAAGTAGAGTAATTGAAAGTTTTAGAAAATCGCAGAAAAAATTGTATAAAATTCAATTATACAATTTTAGAAAGTTAAGTTAATTTTTAAAAAGTTAGATAATCCTGAAAATTGGATTCAATTATTAAAAATATAACAAAACTTCGATTGTATACCATTTTTCTACGAGTTTTCGCTCATTCGAATCGAATCACTCAACTGTAAAGTTTACTTTTTTAAAATGGCGTTTAAGAAATATAGCCTTTCCACCAGCTATGTATATCCCCCTACCTTGACACTAGCGGATAGTCGTGTGCGTTTCCTGGGGGTGCTGGCAGTAGAGGCGGCCTGCTCCTCGGGCTCCGGCCGGGGGCAGTTGGCTGGGGACCGGGTCCGGCTGCGGGTCTTCCTGGAACCACTGCGTTTCCTGGAAGTTATGAATATGTCTCTGTCTCGAACCACAAGTGCTGTAGCCTAGTGGGTAAGACCTTGGACTTCTTATTATGGGTTCTAGATTTGAAAACCGGCTCTGGCATGTACCAATAAATGAAATTTGACTTCCATTTACTTATACAGGGTGGCGCATTCAAAACGGTCAGTATGGGAAAGTCTGAAACTATAAAAGATACGAAGATTTGTTCTTAGGAACCATGTCACCGATTTTGATAAAAATAAAAACTGCATTCATACTTTCTTTGAAAAAACAACTGTATCCAGTACGGGAATCGAACCCGGTAGCTTTGAAAAAATAAATTGGCCCTTTTCACTTTTTCTTTTTAAATATCGATTGTGTAGGTCTTAAGCTGTAAATGTCTCTATGAAACATAGTGTCGAAAATGAATAAAATGCATTGTTTTGGCATACTTTAGTTTATCATAGTAGTTTACATACACCGTAACAATATTCAACAGACATGTAAAATTGTCACTATTGCTGTTTATGTTTTGTACCTCCCTACTTGTTACATACACCATATCATGTATCATTAGCATTGCATTAATCCGATAAGGAGGTTTTGTTATCTACAGTAATAAAAAACTGACAATCTATTAAAGAAAAGTCTACTTAAAGTGACGTGTTAAACCATATTAGAAAATTTCTTGTGGGATTACGTTAAGGATGAATTTTACAAAACAAGCTAAGACACCGTTGAAGATCTAAAAGTAGCAATAAAGTCAATTGTAACGCAAATTCACCACATGAAAATACGAAATTCAATAGTAAGATCGTTACCTAAACGTGTTGAATATTGTATTGAAAACAACGGTGGTCACTTAGAAAACCTACTATGATAAACTAAAGTATGCCAAAACAATGCGTTTTTTTCATTTTCGACACCATGTTTCATAGAGACATTTACAGCTTAAGACCTATACAATCGATATTTAAAAAGAAAAAGTGAAAAGGGCCAATTTATTTTTTCAAAGCTACCGGGTTCGATTCCCGTACTGGATACAGTTGTTTTTTCAAAGAAAGTATGAATGCAGTTTTTATTTTTATCAAAATCGGTGACATGGTTCCTAAGAACAAATCTTCGTATCTCTTATAGTTTCAGACTTTCCCATACTGACCGTTTTGAATGCGCCACCCTGTATACTTTACAGTAGGTCACACAGAGGGAAAACACCGCGCGGAAACCTACATATCCTATGGAATTGGTAATAGCCAGTGCCTGTACACGGCGATAAGGTTCACTATTATGTTAGGTGCTGTGTATCTAGTGAAACGCGGAGTTCGAGTTGCTCATACCTAACATGCGAAGTATCGGAGATCAAAGGCACTCAAGCCTCTGAATACCCCGCCACAATAAAAAGTTAATTTGTCTTTGCTAGTCTGGGAAGTAAAATGCTAACTAGCTGCTGTTCTTCCCGGCATGTCGTAGGAGGCGTCTAAGTTACTATGGGTAAATGGGTTCAATCGGACGATGGGTTAGCAATCTATAACCAATGTTCCATATGACATCACAACCCCAATATTCATGCCTAACATAGACCTCCTAAAGGGAACCGCACAAAACATGATCACTCGTGGCCCTCACACTCGTAAATATTATACATATGTCTCTAAGTTCGAGTGCCAATAGTGTCAAATTACGGCCACTGAAGTATTACTGTATCGATACTGAAGTATAATATTGTGCCTACAATGCATTAGTGGAGTAAGGGTACAGGAGCTTGGAGACATGTAATATGTACGAGTGTGCGGGCCATGAATGATCATGTTTTATGGTTCCCTTTAGGAGGTCCATGTTTATCATGAATATTTGGGTTGTGATGTCATATGGATCTTTAGATACGGGTTGCTACCTCATCGTCCGATTGATCCCATTTACCCGTTGTACCTTAGTCGCCTCCTACGATATGTCGGTAAGAACGGCGGCTAGTTAACTTTTTACGACCCAGTACAAAACTAAGTTGGAAATTTGTATATATCTTGTTTCCGATAAATATTTCAATTGCGCGTTCTAGGAAATTGATTTGTGTGCAATTATTATTTTATGGCGGCGTCATCTGTGGTAATTATGTTTAACTAATTGCAACCTAGGTTTACTTTACCTAGATCTAGAGGTCGCCACACCCCATAGACTTACCTGACCCTGTCAGCATGCTGCTGCCGGAGTCTGATCTGCGTGAGGAGTCCAACCAGCAACTCGTCCACGTTGTGGTTGATCCCCACTGAGGTCTCGATGAACTTGCACTCGTAAGAGGTGGCGAGGGTTTTGCCCTCTGCAAACGAAGGAGGTTTGTGAAAAGAGGTTGTTTACATTTGATACTAGAGTTCGATTTCATATAGGTATTATACAAAAGTAGGTACATGTATTTACGCCTTTACTACATGAATAAATAACACTTTTACACTCTTTTTATTTCTTCTTTAACACTTTTGCTACGATGTTTTCCCTCACAATAGAAATAAATTTAACCATAATCGTAGATACATTACAAAGCACATATTTTAAATGCTGTTTTCTATTTTTGGGGCCAGGAGCCTGTTAAATTTTTATAAATGTCTCTTACTAGGTTTTACTACTAGAACAGCCGATATTTCTCTTGCCAATTAATATAATATTATATAAAGAAAAATAGAAAACAGCATTTAAAATATGTGCTTTGTAATGTAACTACGATTAAGTGATATTTATTTCAATTGTGAAGGAAAACATCGTAGCAAAAGTATTCAATAAGAAATGAAAAGAATGTAAAAGTGTTATTTAACTCTGCTTTCACCGGGAATCGAATCCATTTGTACTTATATAATAGTAAAACCAGAGCTCATTACAATAACAAACACGTACAAAAATACGTCATAAATGTAATTAAGGTAGCAATGCAAATACGTAGATACTAACAGGTGGAAACATATGTATGTAGAAAGCCAATTTATTTACGAAAACATGTTGTTCAAAATTCAATATAAATATCAATGTTTACGTGTGGCTTTGGTCCAATCAATGCTATGAATACTCCCTCCCAAACCAATTATAGGTTTATTCAGATTGTTTGCTCACTGAAGCGCAGTATTAAACTTTATTTATAGTTTAGTTTAAATTTTACATAGTTTTAAGGTTGAATAGTATTGAAAAAGTGTCTTATAGGCGATGGCATATCTCGTTTCGCTGATACTGAATATGTAAGTGACAGTTTGGTAAAAAGTCGACTTATTGCACGTATAATATTTATAAGGCATTATTACACATATGAAACTAGCCCATTGGTAAGTTAATTTAGGACTTATGTAAAGGGTACTAGTCAACGTATATTTAAGAAAAACTTATACATAGATACATATTTAGTAAAAAAAAAATCAACAGCCAGACTGGAAAGCAGAATAAAAGCGTAGTTATCAACTCTGCTTCTCGGAATCCAAGCCGTGCAAGTGGCCAACCAATCCCACCACGGAGGTCGTCATAAAAACATTGAAAATAATTGTAACCTTAATAAGTTTACTAGTATTTACCATCAGTAGTAACCACTCGACTGCGCGCGAGGTCCGCCTTGTTCCCGACCAAAATGACCGCCCTGCGAGCAGTCAGCCCAGCTGCCCACAGTCCTTGCAGCTGCTTTTCTGCCTCCGCCAAGCTGCCCCGGTCTGAGCATGAATACACCACGCAGTAACCATGGGCCGAGGTTTCCGACTGGAATGGAAATATACATACATAAATACGCTTCACTTGTGTAACACACTCCCAGTTTTATTGTGGCGGGGTAGTAAGAGGCTTGAGTGCCCATCTTCAAAATTTCGAAAGTTAGGTATGGGTCACTCGAAGCCCGCGTTTCACTAGATAGACAGCACCCAAGGTGATAGGTAGTTAACCGTATCGCCGTATAAAGGCACTGTCTATTACAGAAGAATATGCAGGTTTCCTCACGATGTTTTCCCTCACCGTTAGCGGCTGTAAATTATGTACGTAAATGAAAAAATCATTTTAAAATTCATTGGTACATGCCAGAGCCGGGATTCAAAAATAGGAACTTTCTCATAAGAAGCCAGAGGTCTTACCCACAGGTCTACAGCCGCATTTTAAATGGAAATATACCTATATGTACTATATAAGAAAAACACTTTCTTCTTAACACTTGTGGATACGTCAGAAGTTCGGATGGCCATCTGGGTTATTACGGAGGTAACAATTTTTTGTATGTGCTATTCAGGGACGTAAATTGTAATGCTAGCTATTCTTCCCGCTATATCGTACGAGGTGACTAAGGGACTAGGAGAAGCTTGAATCGAATGACTATATCCTTAATCCCTTTCGGGGTGGACAAAATCTCGAAGATACGAGTATAATATCTCCTAGGTCACTTGGGGTTGTTGTGTCATATGGAGCATTGGCCACAAGTTGCTAGCCGATAACCCAATTCATACCATTTGTCAATTAATTAGTACGTCGGTTCTTACTTACCTCCTAAGACATGGCGGGAAGAACGGCAGCTAGTTAACATTCTTTTTACGACGCTGACTAGGATGGGACTAAGACGAACTCTACACAGGACTCAGTTTTACGAACCTTTTTACGCATGGGACTTGAGAAGAACTCTGCACATGACTCAATAAGAGAATTAATATGTTTTAACATAAGATACAAGATACTATATCCTACTGCCGTATTCTCTTCAATTTATCAACTGCCGAAAAGTAAGGCTAATACATCGCAAAATAATACCAAATAAAAAAAATACTTACCACCACAGTGTCGGGTGGTGAATCGAGGAACGTGATCTCCGACTCTTCGCCAGCCAGCAACACGCTGATGGACCGTTCTCCAGATTCATCATCTGCAAGGAAACCATCATGATGAATAGGAGAGAACGGAACATGCTAGTCTGGGACATAAGTTGAGTACTAAATAACTTTTTTTTTTAACTGTACGTGGTGGTTAATAAGACTAGGGGTGTTGAGGTCTCTTCAAAATGATATTATTACATGTATATTATTATTAATTATATATATATATTATTTGATATAGCCATAAGCTCGTTATTACAGCCCCGTTGAGATGATTACATTTCGGAGGCGTGATTTCTTCAATCACTTTTCATCAATATTAAAGGTTATTGATTTTAATGTATGTTGTTGTCGTCTATGGTTCGTCAACAAAGTCAGCAGCTCGGTGAAAGTTGAAAATACAAATAATTATTTTTGGCTGAATATTTAGTCAATTGTGATGCCAAACTGGCTAAATATGTTTGCTTTGAGATTATATTTGGATCCTCAACTGGAACGATCCGAAGAACAAGGAAGAGGAGAATAATTGGACTTCTACTTCGTTTTTCTTCGGTCGTAGCGACTGGCGGCGTTGTTGTAACCATGGCGACTGAATAACAAGTGCAAATGCCGTGGCATCAATGTTTGTACTTAAACCGTCATAACCTTAGTGGTGGCTTATTAAAGAAACAAAATAAAATTGTATCTAGTTGATGCGAATAACTCAATAAATATTATTATTATTGTTTGGCAAGAAAAACAGAACCTCATACCAGTCTAGCTGCTACATTACACCCATAATCCCCTTAAGGCTATCCAGAAATAACTCACCGATACTAGTATCATAGGCGTGTAGGTATTCTGACGTCATGAACTGCCCTATTAAGCTAGACTTGCCCACGCCAGGGGCACCTAAGACCAGGACCCTGAATGCACTAAGACCTGCTGATGAATCCCTGGAAAGATACAAATACATATATTACATATATACATGCCTCTACATTCCTAACGGGATAGGCAACTATCGATTTCAAACCAAGGGCCTTAATCCACTAATTAACTATGACTGCGATACAACTGCGTCACTACGGCGTCTCTGCTGCAAAAGTTGTAGTGTGCTAAAATTTTGATCTATCACAGTTGTACCTCGATAGTGACTCAATAGCGCGTCAGTAGTTCTTCAGTGGCAACTCAATAGCACAGTCGCCTACGATTGAGCATAGACAACCGTCAAAACAATAGTTAAGTTCCAAAAATAACGATTAAGCTGATATTGAGGCACGATTGATTAGTGGACTAGGTTTTTTGTACTTCAGACGCAGTTTGATAGCGCTTCAGTGGCGTAAAGTTGTTAGTAGAGTACCAAAAGTGTCAAATTACTGCCACTGAAGTACTATTGTATCACTACTGAACTTATATTGTGCCTAAAATGCATTAGTAGACTAAAGCCCCTAGAACGAACCTGACAAGTCGTCAAATAGCCTTCACGTTGTGTTATGAAAGAAGATGTAGTGACGAAAATAATTAAAAATAGAGAAAAGTATGTACAGGTCATATGGGCACATGGAGCGGATGGATGAAAGGAGGGTTACAAAAATAATCTATAAAGCCAAAGTGCAAGGTAGAGTTGGACGAGGTAGGCCGCGTAGAACTTATACAGATCAAATTGGAGAAATTCTTCTCAAGGCGGGTGTAGCGTGAAGAACAGAAGAGCATATATTAGAAGGACGATATACATAATACACTTCACGTCTCTTTACCTATAGAAGGGTTCAAATACATCACACCTATACCTTTAGAAGGGTAGATAGAGTATTGGAATTACCTGGAAGAAGCCAAAGAGCAAGGGGCCGATGCCCTAGTGATGGCCTCGGTACTGGACGCGCTAGAGGCGACTGAGGTGTTGGACCTCGATCTTCTTGACCTCAGGGAGTCCCCGCGGTTCACTACGCCTTTACCTGTTACAAAAAGTACTATGGATATAAAGATATAAACTTATACAGTATATATATATCGAATGGATGCGAACGGCCACTGACAGGGAGAAGTGGCGTCATTTGGGGGAGGCCTATGTCCAACAGTGGATTGATACAGGCTGATGATGATGACGATATACAGTATATATAATCAACGACCAGACCGGAAAACTGAAGAAAGCGTAGTTTTTAACTCTGCCTCCATCGGGAATCGAACCCGAGACCTCTCGTTTTCGTTCAGGTGGTTAAAAGTTCTCACGAAGGTTATCAATATAATATTATGTAGTGTATGTATGTATGTAGTATGTGTGTGTGTGTGTTTATTCTTTTAGCTTTTTATACAGTAATAAATATCAATATAGGGTGTTATACCAGAGTCGGGCGTTTTTGAGTGTGGACATGCGGATAAAGCTGTGTGAGACTTTGATTCTGTCTAAGCTCAATTATGCGCTGGCAGCGTACGGCCCGTGCCTTTATAAGAAAACGCGTAGACTTTTACAACGTGTACAAAATGCGTGCGCCCGGTACTGCTTTCCCATCCCACCCCGAACCCATGTTTCACCGTACCTAAATACTTCTGACATATTAAATATTGAATCTCGACAAAAACTGCTACTCAGTTGCTTACTTTTTGACATTATTCAAAACAAACAACCGCAATATTTATTTAGGAAACTGACATGGCGATCCCAGCAACATAAATCGACC
The DNA here is from genome assembly GCA_030578115.1 of Leucoptera coffeella. NCBI lineage: Eukaryota > Metazoa > Arthropoda > Insecta > Lepidoptera > Lyonetiidae > Leucoptera > Leucoptera coffeella. The sequence goes on along the minus strand of JAMBLF010000570.1, from coordinate 104,072 downwards.
CGTGCTTGTGTACCGCCGCTTGTTCTGCCTCGCCATCGCACCACCGCTTTCAGGGGAGCTTTTAGGTATGCCGCCTCCAAATGTTGGAACAATATTCCCCCACCCATAAGACAATTATCCTCCAAACCTAAATTTAAACGATATCTCCGGGAACATTTGCTCTGCCAGCAGGAGGAGGCGGGTGCTCCTTCTATTGCCCCTCGGACACTTAGTTTATAATACATCATATATCATTTTAAATTTTTTATATTATATAAATAGATCTATATTACTTATACTAAACCTTATTATAGAATAATTCCGTTTTTAAATCTTTGCATATGCTATCCACACACATGTTATCATATATTATTTCTATATATATTAATTTATTCACGTAGCACTCTATTTAACTATTCTCTTTAAAATATAAACGTTGCTCTCCAGTGGTTCTGACATAAAACCAGCGTTGCGTTTGCCACCAGACGCAACATACCCAGCTGAGTTAGAACCCTTTTGCTGCGACAATGACATGCACAAGTTATACCCCTTAGTTTGTAAGTTCTTTTTATTGTAAACGATTTGTATTGTGTATGTTTTTGTGGCCGTAAATAAACACTTTTTATTATTATTATTATTATAATATTGGTTCAAACGGAAGTCGTAATTAAGCATTCCTATTACAACATGATACGTAAATCGTAGTTTAAAAGTAGATCCAATAATCCAATTTAAAAATAGAAATCCAATTAAAAAAAGAACTATCAGTATTAATAGCATTTTATTTACATCCTTTAACATGGGACATTTACATTATTTACATTTCAAATCGACGACCTCCGTAGCGCGATTGGTTAACCTTCTGAACGCTAATCGTGAGGTCCCGGGTTCGATTCCCGGTGAAGGCAGAGTTAAGAACTACGCTTTTCGTCTGCTTTCCAGTCTGGTTGTTGAATATATATACTATATATATGTATTTATCAATTGTTATAGAAATAGTTGTTATAGATTGTTATAGAAATATTAGTCATTACTTGCTAGCCCATCGCCCAATAGATTCCATGGACCCCTAGTCTCTTAACATTTTGGTTGCCATGGCCCAAATAAGTATATGAGGTGCCGGTCATTTTGACCCACCATGGCGACCAATGTGTTAATCGACTCTTAAACAAGCTCTACACACAGCTAGTTAGCTTTCTTTAGTCCCATACTAGCACGGGACATGTACGTTTTAATTAAAATTGGATTTCCGCCGGAAATGGTGAAGACGTCACCGGAAATTGTAATTTGAGACGAAACGGAAGTTAGGACGCCTGTCACGTGTGGCGTGTTTTTCCCTAATCGGATATCCGGCACAAGTTAATTGTACTTCACGACTTTGATCTAAGGAGGAGAGACAGACGTTAGTAACCTATCATGGCTACATATTCATTCAATTCGAAGTAGCTCAGTTGTTTGGTGCTTGACTCTATCAGGGGGTACAGGGTTCGAATCTCGCTTGAGCATGTACCAATGGGAATGAAGTTTAATTAATTTCTATGTACAATTTCGTAATATAGATTTACGAAATGCATCGAATACTACGGTCAGGAAACATCGTGAGGAAACCTACCTGTTCCCCTAACTGGTAATATTTAGTGCTTGGGAATAGCGACATGGCTTGCCATCTGTCATGTTAAGTACTATCTGGTCAACACAATTTAGAATCACTATCTCCGCATTTGCGGAGATTGATACCTGAACTTCTCACTCATAGCCTCCAAGCAAGTATTTCAAATTTCATCTCAATCTCAATATTCATGCCAAAAAGTGAATGTACATAATACATATACATTCACGTCCGTAACTCCTTTTCGGGGTCGACAAAACATTGCAGACAGAAAACATTCCTTTAATCACTTATTAGCATAATATTGGCATTACGCTCATGTAATCGTATGGAAAATTGATTACTGGATACTAGCCCATCGCCCAATAGATTCCATTTACCCTTAGTCCCTTCTCCTCCTTCAACAGCCGGGAACAACGGCACCTAGTTAGCATTCTTTTCACATCCTAGCTAGCTCGGGATAAAAACGAACACTTACCAGTAATACTAAAGTGCCTCAATCTATAATAGTCTTCTTCGACCCCCGTGTTAGGCATGGAGGCCACCCTAGCCCTCTGTTGGGGCAAACCAAGTAGCTGCCTTTCCCCACTGCGTCTCGCCGCCTTTACTGACTGCGACCGAGTGTGGTGGGGACTGCCGTATCTGGAAGAAATGTAGGGTTAGGAAAATGTTTCATCAGTTAAAAGTTTACGCGCTGACGTGAGTATGACTTAATTTACATTTGCGGAGATTTAAAAAAAAAATTTGCACAACTTTTAGCAAACATGGAACTAGGATTCGTCGTAGCTCAGTTGTTTGGGGCTTGACTCTGTATCAGTGGGTACAGGGTACAAATCCTACTTGAGCATGTATCATTGGAAATTAAGTTTATTAAGTTTCTATGTATATTATTCATAATAAAAATACATTATTCATAATAAAATACATTTGCACCGAATACTGCGGCGAGGGAAAACATCGTGAGGAAATCTACTTGTTCCCCGAAAAGATATAAGTTAGTGCTTCTAAATGGCGACATGGCTTACCAGCTGTCACATTGAGTACTGACTATCTGGTCAGCACGTGGTTTCAACTTCCCTCACATTGGGCGGTGGGCTAACAACCTATCACCAATGTTCCATATATATACAACCCCATTTATGATTATACCTATTTATACCAGACCTAGTCAATATTATATCTCTGAGGTTCTGGCTACCCCTAAAAGGATTAAGAGACGTTAGACAAGACTTTTTCATGTCCTTAACTACACACAGGAGTCAAATCCAAACCATCCTACACTGAACAACACTTAAAATAGAACCTAATTAAAGGTTGCCAATAAAAGTAGTGGCCAGTTACAAAGAATGTATAAAACCTTTTTGCAATAGCGAACTCATTTCGAAACACTCGTTAAGCAATTCAATTTATTCTCCTAAGTTTCTGTGGTAAGGGAAAACAATGTGAGGTAACCTGTTTATTCATGTGTTTTAAGCTTACATGCTACATAGAAACACATTATGCTTATCTCCTTACAGAGGGATAGGTAGAGATCACGGATTTGTTACGATCCTGACAAACCACTTGGACTTCATTACCACTCATATACCTTCGCATACATACTCGGCGGTTATAGACACTACCGTCATCGTATTAGACATAATATATGTATCTTGTTTCACACGATATCGATGGATGAAACATATATATGTATGACTGACATATTTATTAATTGAAAACTATACATTTATTAAACAAAATAAAACTAAATATGTACAAATTAAACATTAAAAAAAACTTAAGTCTAACAAAAAGCAAATATTTACACAGCGCCACTACTGTACCGAATTTAGCACCCAGAAGCAGTGACAGTCAAGAAATATATATGAAATCTAATATCAATACTTTTTTTTTATGTTATAAATCTTTGAATCGCTCTTCTGTGAAATATAACATAAGCAAGATATCTTTACCACCGTCGAAATACCGTTACGAAAGACATATACAACCTATTTTCAAAACCAGACTAACACAGAGTAATTAGCTACTTAACGTATCATCCCATTGCAATCTCTGGATGGATTCTCTGTTTTATCTTAATTAGGGATCTGGCTGGAAGGTCGTAGGCCTGTGAAACTTTGCATGACGTTTCTAATGTCAAGCTAAGGAGACTAGGTTCTTAACCCGCGATTGGTTATAACGACTAATATACTTTTAGGAGTAGGCAGAGACTTAAGTGATAAGATAAAGAGAAACATTTTCAAGACGTTAGAAGTAGCTTTATCCGCCAAGTATGTATGAGGAGGTGTATGAGTGTCAATAAAGCGAAAGTGATTTGTCAGGATCGGGACAGATGTGTGATCTCTGCCTTCATCTACAGGGAAAGAAGCGTGATGTATATGTATGTATGTATTTTCAAGACCATTAACTCTTGCTAGATTTAACCGTCAATCGCAAATGTAGTAATTCTATGGCCACCTCGAACCCACTTATAGACCAGATAGTCAGTACTCAATATGAGAGGTTGTTAGTCGCCATTTACAAGCTCTGACTGTTACCTGTTTCGCAACAGGTAGATTTCCTCACGATGTAAGTGACCTGTATGTATGTGTTGTGCTATACACAGAATATTTGACAGGTGGTTAGTCTGTTGCCGTAATAGATATTAGATACTGATAATCATCTGTCCCAATTGATATTGATTATTAGGTAAAAAGTGGGTTTCGAGTGGACAAAGATAGATTTTGAGTGGCCAAGAACCATCAAAATGCTCAGTTGATGGTGAATATTCATCTTCTAACTACCCTGCAAGGGTTATTGGTAGTGAATGTTTATTTAATCATACTAATAAATCAGGTTCTAGTAAAATATTTATGTTCGATTTCATACAAACATTAATAATTAATATTGGATGAAAACCAATGCAAATTTATACTCCCAAATCTGTTATTTAATGATTTCCTAGAAATATTACGTTCGCGAGTTAGGTAACACAAAAACAAACAAACACTTTCAACTTTGATCATCTCCGCAGTTGCGGAGGTAGTACATTTAATTACATATATACATACATACACATCACGCCTGATTCCCTGTAGAGGGGTAGGCAGAGATCACGGATTCCCATTTGTCCCGATCGATCCTGACAGACCACTTTCGCTTTATTAACATTCATACATCCTCTCATACACTCTCGTTGGCTATAGGTACACCTAACGTCACCCTTTTTCAATATAGCGTCTATCTGACTGTTATATGTCTTATTAGGCCGGCCCCTACGTATCCGCATACATATATACGTATATTAATGCATTATAACCGCAGAGTATGTATAAGAAGGTGTATGGATGTCAATGAAACGAAAGTGATTAGTCAGGATCGAGAAATAATAGGGAAATTGGCGTAAAGTGTATGTATACCTTTGATTTCTTTTATGATAGGTAGAGCTACAAAAGCATATATTATATTTTCGATCACCATTACATAGGCATATTATTAGGTTTCTATTCCTTAGCTCAATATATTCTACTACTATAGGTGTACTATTAGGGAAAAAGGCAACTATACGATATTTTCGTTAAGTAAATAGTGACGTCATAATATTCAAAGTTTAAATTGGCCAATAAGATGTTAGATTATGAGAAATAAATATATATTGACCAATCACAGACAACCCTTATCACGCCTCATTGGTCAAGACGTGGTGACTGGATGACGTCACTATTTACAAAATAATGACAAACGCATTTACGACCATTAACACTTGCGGGGTAGTCAGAGGTTCAGGTTTCCATCTCCGCAATTGCGAAGGTAGTAATTCTATGGATACCTCGAACCCACGTGTTGACCAGATAGTGAGTACTCAATGTGACAGGTGGTAAGCCATGTCGCCATTTGCAAGCTCTAACTATTACCTGTACGACGAACAGGGTTTAATCACGATGTTTTCCCTCACCGTATAATTCGATGCATTTCGTAAATATGTTTTTATTACGAAAATGTACATAGAAATTTACTTAATGGGAATATACTATTGTTAGCATTCAACATAGATCATAATGTATGTATGTATGAAATGTATGAATGCATAAAATCCTCTGAAACTTTGCATAGAAACCGCAAACAGAGGTTAGCCGCTACGTTTGTCAGTTCAGTGAATTCTATACTACGAAATTCTGATTCGTAGTACAATGTAACCTACTGAAATTTAAAATCGAAATCAAACATACATATGAAACCTTACATCTTTCTTTCCCTTTTGGGGTGGACAGAACCTGAGAGAGATTAATAAGTTTAATATGTTCATTAAGGCATATAACAGTCAGTTATACACCGCAGAGATAAACAACACTTAAACAGTCTTTTCATTTCTTATTTAACACTTTTGCACAATAGAAATAAATATAACCTAATCGTAGTTACATTACAAAATAGTACATATTTTAAATCCAGATTTTATTTTTCTTTATACGTATTATATGGCATGCTTCGATAATTTGGACATGTTATGCGGATGACTGATAGTAGATTGCCCAAAGGAATATATGTGAGCGAAGTGGAAGTGCGGTTACGTAGGGGCTGGCCCAATAAGAAATATGACGGTCAGATAAACGCCATATTAAAAGTGACGTTAGAAGTACCTATAATTGCCAAGTGTGTATGAGGAGACTCTGCCTACCTTCTGCCTACCCCTCTACAGGGATTCGGGCGTGATATGTATGTCCTAACCTCGATAGTTATGTTAAAAGTGAATGAAAAGATATTGTGTCTCCAATGAATAAAGAATAAGTAAATATCAGTGCTATATAATATTATAGTAGCACAGCTAAAACTAAGTAAGTACCGTATTAGCTGGGAAGTAAAATGAAAGCTAACTAGCTGCCGTTCTTCCTGGTATGTCACAGGAGGCGACTAAGGGACTAGAGATAAATAGAATCTATTAGACGGTTGGCTAACAACCTGTCACCAATGTTCCATTATGATATGGCAACCCCAATATAAAAGTTAAAAAGTTACATAGGAGATATTATATCTCTGAAATTCTGTCCACCTCAAAAGGGATTGAAGGACGTGAATGTATATGTAAGAATATAAATGAACAAAAGAGTCCATTGTGAAAATGTAAAAGAAAAATTGTCGAGGCGAAAAAAAATACATTTTCTCCAACAAATTTATGAAGTTTGTTTCAAAAAGACTTTTTAGATAATCAAATGCTCACAGACTTTCTAATACGAATCTGAGATATTTAAGAAGAGAAAACTTGGGAACAAATAGCCTACACCCGTATTAAACTGGGACAATATATAATGCTAACTAGCTACATGATATTCTTATCAACGTAATACGACGTAAAGCAATTTGTTCGGGACTTGACGCTCTATCAGTGGGTACAAGGTTCTAATCCCACTTGTGCATGTTACAATGGAAATGAATTTTAATGTATTTCTATGTTTATTTTAGTAATAAAAATACATTTACGAAATGAAACAGATAATACTAACTAGCTACATGATATGCTTATCGGCTTGTTGTGTTAAGTGATAAGAGATCTCCCGTACTAGTTTCGGTAGTTAGCATAATGCTAACTAAATGCCATTCTTCCTGCCATGTCGTAGGAGGCAAAGGGTATTTGGGATGTATTGGGTGATGGGCTAACAACTTGTCACCAATATTCCATATAACATCACTACCACTGGGGTACCACATTCATGCTCAAAATTGATTAAGGAGATGTTTTCATGTCTTCGAGGTACAGTCCAAAGCATTCACGACTATTAACCCTTGCGGGGTAGTCAGAAGTTTAGGTTTGCATCTTCGCAATTGAAGGTAGTAATTCTATGGACACCTCGAACCCACATGTTGACCAGATAGTCAGTACTCAATTTGACAGGTGGTCAGCCATGTCGCCATTTACAAGCACCAACTATTACCTGTTTGACGAACAGGTAGGTTTCTTCACGATGTTTTCCCTCACCGTATAATTCGATGCATTTCGTAAATGTGTTTTTTATTACGAAAATGTACATAGAAATTCATTAAACTTCATTTTCATTGGTACATGCTCAAGCGGGATTTGAACCCTGTACCCACTGATACAGAGCCAAGCCCTAAAACAACTGAGCTACGTCGAATTAAAGGCTAAGTATATGTATCTAAACTATAGAGATAAGGCAGCTGGTTAAATTCTACAAAATCCCAAATCAGCACGACAGTTTATAAGATATTTGAAATGAGCAGAGGGTCCGAAATTAAATTGTCTAATCTTCAATAAGATGTTGAAAGGAAAAAGAATCACAATTTTTTAATACAAATTCCGAAGGCTTCATAAAAAAGATTTTGTCTTTATGTCAAATTGAAATGTTAATGGTTATCTTGGACTTATGTATGTATCTCTATTCTTCCAATATTTGTATTTCTATAAGAGGGGACAAATATACTAGTGACTTATCTATATATATATATATATATATATATATATATATATATATAAGTTATAACAAAACTGGCGATAGGCTAGCTGTGTATTTAATGATATTTATATTAATTTCAATCATTATTTTTAAATACTCGCGTTTTATACTCATTTTATTTACTATATGAGACCGTGTCACGATAAATTAATAAAGATACAGATACCTTTATTTCAATCAATTACAATCAATTATATTTCTTAATTTCATTTAATTTAGTCTTGGCATCAGACTTAATGAGTCAAAACTTACTGAACGTCTTTTAAACTTTAAGGATAATTTATTTATTGAACAAAATGAAACTGAAACATTTCCTTGAACAAATTAAAATTATAAACTAAAAGTACAAATAATCCTATCTTAACTTATAACTATCTCCGAAATTTCGAATCATGTTAGGTATTGCTCACTCCAAGCCCGCGGTTCATAAGATAGACAGCACCCAACGTGATACGAAGTGAATATCGCGTATTACGTATCCGAAATAAAGGCAGGTTTCCTTACAAAGTTTTACCTCACCGTTAGCGACTGTAAATTATGTACGAGAATCAAAGACACATATTTAAATTTCATTAATTGGTACATGTCAGAGCCGGGATTCGAACTTAGGACCTTACTCATAAGAAGTCAGAGGTCTTACCCACTATTAGTCGCTTTAAGTCAGTATCAGTCTTTTTAAAAATAAATTGCATCATACACAGGCACATTGTGTGCACACTCAATCAAAACTAAAGCATAAAATGCCTTAACCATTAAAAACTAAAATCACCTACTGACAAAAGGTAATATGCACATCTGTCACTAACCTCTTATCAAACTCATGCAGATCCTCCCTTGTGAACTGGCTAGTAACATCCAACAACTGCTGAATATGATCACTGCACACTCTACTCTTTCTTCTACCATTCACCTGTTCTTCTCCATCGCGTAGAAGAATAGTGGAACAGCCCCCGTAGTCGAGTGACAAAGAAGGTTGTTGAACCACTATCGTAGTTCTTCCTGCTGGTATATTACCTGTCGCAGAGTCCAAAGGATTAGCAGTGACATGCACTTGAGTGGACTGTCTTCTAGAGGCAGGTGGAACGGAATGCTGATGGGTAGAAGATCTTCGTCTGCCAGTGAAAACTTCTGTTCCTTCTAACTGTCTTCTTAACTTTGCTACTTCGTTATAGTATTCTTGTTTCTCCTTCTTCTTTAACTTGGGTTCACTGCCTCTTCTTTGGGGTTCGAAGTTGAAATGGGTTTCCATGGGAGGTGGAGTGGATTTAGGGCTTTTGGGTGACTCGCTAGCTACTTGGGTTTTGTTTCTTGGTCTCGGGTCTGGCATGGGCACGTCGAAGATGAATCTGGCTGGTCCTGTAAACAGATTAGATAACATGTACTTCACATACTTCTATGGAGTGTCAGGGGGTCAGAGATTGTCTCATGACTAATTGCAGATAGATGTTGGATGTTCCGTTTAATAAAACAAGAAAGGAACCATGTATTTAGGTCACAGAAACATGTCTCCATGTAACATCTATAGAGGAGAAAACTCTGGTGTCCTTATTCATTTAATCCCTTATGGAATAAACATAACCTTAGAGACATAACATGTTCTCAATCACCGTCAGCATTACAATCAAAATTGAAACAGTGCAACATGATATGGATCAATTGGCTATGCATTAATATACAATATTTTACCAAATCTCTATTTTATTGCCTTCTAGCTACTAACCTTTAACCAACTAAACTCAATCAACCCTCTGTTCCTTTATCACTACTTTATCTATCACGTTACTTATCATCTATCTATATACTTCTTACCCGGTCGAGGAGATTCCAGTACATCAGTCGCCGACTGCGGCTTGGTATAGGCTGGTGAATCAAAATCCTTCGAATCCTGTCTCCTATGGTAATGTGGGGGGGCTGTACTAGGGGGGTTATGGTTCTCCTGGTCCATGATGCTGGGGGGTGGTTCCGGGCCTCCTGTCTCCCCTTCAGCGTCCATGGAGTCGTCAGTTCCCGTGACGGAGGTGACAGCAGTGGCTGCGGAGTCTGTGCTGGTGTTGATGGTCTTGTCCGAGGTTGTGCTGCTGCCCATGACGACCTGGGGACATATGACGTATAAATACACGTCCTTTAATCCCTAATGGTGTGGACAGAACGTCGAAGATATGATATTTCTTAGAATCTTGGAGATATAATATCTCCTAGGTTACTTTTTAGCATGAATATTGGGGTTGCGATGTCATATGGAACATTGGTGACAGGTTGCTAGCCTGTTGTCCAATAGATTCCATTCATCCTAGTCCCTGCGTCGCCTCCTACGACATGTGTGGAAGAATGGCAGCTAGTTTGGATTTTTTTACGTTCAAGAATAGCATGGGACGCACATATTATGACAAAACTTGTACCCCCATATATAGCTTATTGTTAGCAGTAAAGAAGTAAGAAAGTCTATCGCCCTATTTTGGCTAAGAGTTATAGGCATTCTACTGTGTAAAGGTGAGAAATGTAAAAGTAATGGATTATATAATTTCGTTTTGACGTTACTGAGATAAGGGCCTTTAAATTTACTCTGCGAAATAAAAAGTTCAACTTAATTTGGCTGGGCGCGGCTCCTATTGTGGCCATGGTGCGTTTACTTTAGTGTTAGTGTACATAAATTAAATTATACTTATATGTATGCTACATGATGTACGTTACTTTTATTGGTGAGATACAATTATTTCCATGGCGTCGGAGCATAGACTAAGTTTTGTGGCTAAAACCTCATTAATCACTTAGTAATATTAATGTCTTATCAAGATCACTTTGATCTTGTCTAACTGAAGATTATTTTAGAATGATCAAAAGTTTTCTAGTCATAATTTATTTACATAAGTTTTTTTTGGAATATTGAAATATCTCATTCATTTATGTACGAAAAAAGTTTTATTTTAATCCTTTTAATTTCAATCAGTACCTACTAGTAACCATCCTATTTTTTTGTAATAAATTACCCTTCCCATAAAAATATATACCATATAATTTTACTTCAAATTTAATAGATTTAACATCACCAAAAAAATTCATTGATATTCACACCAATCTATACCTACTATAATTTACAGAAAACGTTGCAACATAAATAAGAAATATATATATATACACACTAAACTAAACCCTTACAAACGCGCCTCCATATTTTTATGCGGCCATAAACAGACTCCCTGTTTACTTGAGTCGTAAAAGATTTCCCATCAGCCACCGCCAACCATTTCCTCAATATTCTTTGGGGAGGTGCGCACGTTCTCACGAAGGGTACATGTTATGTTACTGCGAGAGAAATATATGTGAACACAGGTCGTTCAATATCACAACCTCTGTGGTGGAATGATTAACGGTGAGGGAAAACATCGTTAGGAAACTTACCTTACCTTACGTTAGTGCTTGTAAATTGCGACATGGCTTACCGCCTGTCACATTTAGTACTGACTATCTGATCAACACGTGGGATCGAGATTGCGGAGATGGAAACCTAAACCTTTGACTACTCCGCAAGGGTTAATGCTCGGTAACGCGTTCGTTCGTTTGTTAACCATTTTGGACCTTAGACAAGTGTGCTTTGCTCTTACGAACATAATTTACAGTCGCTAAAGGTGACGGAAAACTTCGTAAGAAATCTTAACAGTGCAGCAGTGCCTGTATACGGCGATACGGTTCACTACCTATCACGTTGGGTGCTTTCTATCATGAAGGGCTTTGAGTGGCTCATACCTATCATGCCTTTGAAATTTCGGAGATTGGCACTCAAGCTCTGACTAGCACCAATATAAAAAAGGGAGTGTGTACATAATAAGCTATGCACAAGTCGTAAAATGTATGTTTATGCTTAATAGAATCCACAATATGAGTCAAACTAATTGAGAGAACGCATCGCGTAATATCTTGCCTATATCATAACACTCAATAGTCATTGTATAGATCAGTGACTATCATTTGTCTTTAAATCAACATTATGCGCTTACTATAAGTCAAAGTTATTCATGTGAACATATATAAACAATAATTTACTTCTTAATAACACAGATGGACGATTTTCAACCACACTAATCACCAAAAAATCTGCCTACTCCACAATCGATAATGTGTAAATCTTAATGTAGAATAATGTAGCCATAAATTTTAATCTATTGGACAATGGGCTAGCAACCTGTAGACATCGATCCATATTAATGCTAGCACAACTTCAAAACATTATTAAATCGATCCATAGAAAACTCTTTATCCAAAGATCTATCCACCTCAAAAGGGATTAATGGGCGTGAAAGTGTATGTATATATTTCTATAATTTATAATTTCGGCACCATATTGTACCTTACTATTCAATTATTATAATGTATGTATGTATGTTCATATTCCAAAGGTATTACCAACACATTCATTCCATTTAGTATCAATATAAAGGCGTTTCACTTCCTATAATTCAGTTAAAGGTGTCACTCACGATTGTCGTCACTCTGAGTATGACAGAGGGCTTATTAGATTGAGGACATTAGAACCTCCTCTTTATCTCAACATACATGTACAATAACGGCCTTTTATCCATTTCGGGGTGGACAGAACCTCGGAAATATAATATCTAGCATGAATATTGAGATTGCGATGGAATACTGGAACATTGGTGACAGGTTGCTAGTTCATAGCCCAATAGATTCTATATACCAGGGAGAACGGCAGATAGTTAACATTCTTTTTACGTCTTTTATGCACAGAACATGTACATTCACGTCCTTTAATCCCTTTTGGGATGGACGGAATGTTGAGGATTTATTATCTTCTGGATTACTTATTGTGTAATTTGTGTCATGGTAGTAAACTATTTTACTTAACTACGTATATATTGGTTTACATACATACATATATGTACATTCATAGTATTTAAGCCTTTTGGGGTGGACTGAACTTTGGAGATGTAATACCTCCTCCGTCACTTTTAGCATAATTATCGAAGTCGTAATCAGTTAGGCGATAGACTAGCAACCAGTCACCAATTTTCCATACGTCATCACAACCCCAATATTATGCTAATAAGTGACCAAGGAGATGTTTTCATGCCTCCAAGGTTCTGTCCACCCCGAAAGGGATTAAAGGACGTGAACGTATATTGGTTACACGTTCCGTATGAGACATAAAAGTTTATTTAGGTTCATAACCCAGATTGCCAAAGGTTATAGAATTTAAAATGATTCTTGACCTTTTCAAGCTTTAAAGCTGTTATATAACTTGTAAATGCTATAAGTATTCACTTGATAAACTATTTTGTTATTCTACATAAACGTATTTGTAAACTTTCGTAGAAGTATAATTGCAGAGTGTGTATGTGGAGACATACACCATGAGTGACAATGAATTAATACAATTATTTTTAAACACTCGCGATTTATACTCATTTTATTTACTATGTGAGACCGGGTCGTTTCACGATAAATTAATAAAGATATAAATGTATAATAATATTGCGTAAGGCCCACTCCTCTTATTAATTACTCCATGATTAATACATACACATCACGCCCGTCTCTCTGCAGAGTGGTAATAGGGGTCACGGCTTCCACTTTCCCGAGTTGGTAAACCACTTTCGAGTCATTGACATCCATACACCTTCATATCGCACTCGGTGTTTATAGTCATTCATATATGATAGTTACTCCTTTTCCTCCTCATACACACTCGGTGGTTATAAATACTTCTAACGTCACCCTTTTTCAATATGGCGTCGATCTGACTATCATAATATGTTATTGGGCTAATCCCTACATAACCGACATTCCACCTCACTTACATATCATTGTTCTTGTAGCCTCCAACCTATACTGAATGCATAGGCAACGCTAAGAGTGTAGTCCCAGTAACTTTTTATAAGGTTTAAGTCTATAAGAACGAAAGACAATATTTTTCATTTCGAAGCACGCGAACGTATAGTGGCCATGACAATGCATAGTGGCGCCAGTAGTTTAAAATGTAAAATATTGTCTTTTGTTCTTATAAACGTAAATCTTATAAGAAGTTACTGGGACTGCACTTTCAGTGTTGACTGTACATATATGACGTCTATCTGACTGTCATGTCTTATTGGGCCGACCCCTATGTTGCACTTCCACTTCACCTACATATATTAATTTTGTAAGCATATAATTTTTTGCCGTATTGAAAAATTCGACGTTAGAAGTACATACATATAACCGCCAAGTGTGTATGAGGAGGTTATGTCTGTAAATGAAGCGAAAATGTTTTTTCAGGATCGAGACAGATGGGAATCCTTGATCTCTGGCTACTCCTGTACAGGAAATCAGGCGTTATATGTATGTATAAAGATACAGCCCGTTTACACGTAAGCGAGTACACGCTAACGCTATTAGGAGGCGCGTTTACACGCAGCGAGTGTGAAACAAGTGAATAATATCAGTACAGAGCAGCTACGTGTTACAGTTAATCTTTTTATCTAACGTACGGTGAAATAATGTGCGTGGTACAAACGTAGGGAGATAGCGGAAAATTGCTTATTTACACACGATGTGTAATTAATATCAGAATTCTGCTTTATAAACTTCATCATCATGATTATCAGTCTATAGTATTCCACTATTGGACATAGGCCTCCCCCAAATGACGCCATTTCTCCCTGTCAGTGGCCGTTCGCATCCATTCGATGCCGGCCAACCTGCGCAGGTCGTCTTCCCACCTTGCCGGGGGCGCCCCACAATACGTTTACTGAGACGCGGTCTCCACACTTGGACTTTTTTGCCCCAAATAGACTCTTGTTTTTGTAGACTTAACTTCTTATTATGATATGCCATCATGATATGAAATATTAGTCGATTTAAATAAAGACAAACAAAAAGATCAACGCGTTCACGACCATTAACCCTTGTCAGAGGTTCAAGTTTCCATCTCCGCAATTGCGTAGGTAGTCATTCTATGGCCTTCTCAAACCCACATGTTGACCAGATAGTTAGTACTGAATGTGACAGGTGGTAAGCTGTGCCATATGTGATATGGTATTGTATCCAAATTAGTCGTATCTTGATTCAGCTGCATTAACATAGAATATTATGGCAACCTGCCTACCTATTATCATTTAACCTTGTATACTATAGGAGACAAATTAAATAGCATTCTATTCATATATATATATCTTCATATATACATATATTTCATTTAAAATACCAATATTATTATGAAAATACAATATTTATTAATCAAACATATTTATTTCGTTTTGTTTTCTGTATTTATATTTAAGATGTTGATAAAATATTTTTATAAAGGCCAATCGTTTATTTTATTTTCCCGCCCTCAGCTTAAGCTCGCTCCACACTCCCCATTTGCTCGCCTAATTGACACGTAAGAGCCTTTCACACGCTCCCAAAATCACCCTTTCGTATGAATATGGTAACTGGCCTGAAAATTACTCTTCCAATTGGGTCGGTTTTAAAATCCCTCTAACACGATTTTCGGTATAATCAACGTCATGGCTGCTATATTATTAAATTATATAGATACACGTTTTAAATCCCAAACTAGCATCTGCAACATACATACATATATTCGAGCTTCTACGTTCCCAACGGGATAGGCAGAGACTATCAATCGCCACCTGGAACGGGTGATAAATCTCTCTTGCTTCAATCACACTCATTAAGATTCTCATACATGCTTTTCTGTTCTTCACACTACGTACACCTTGAGAAGAATGTCTCTAATTCGATCTGTATAAGTTCTCCGCGGCCTACCTATCCAACTCTACCTTCCACATATACGTATAATGTTAAATAGATATGATCCTTCCCGATAGCAAAGAGACTAGGAGTAAATGGAATTTATTGGATACTGGGTTACTTGTCATTAATATTCGATATTTTAGTTACATTGTATTAGCCAGCTTATTTTCTTATTAATAATATAATTTAAAACTTTCTGAGGAATATATAAAAATATACATAATAATAGTGAAATACAAGTTCTATAAATATCATATTCCTAATCCAATAGATTGGTACGAAACAAAAACAAAAAAACAAACGCATTCACGACCATTAACCCTTGCGGGGTAGTCAGAGGTTCAGGTTTCCATCTCCGCAATTCCGAAGGTAGTAATTCTATGGACACCTCGAACCCACGTGTTAACCAGATAGTCAGTATTCAATGTGACAGGTGGTCAGCCATGTCGCCATTTACAAGCACTAACTATTACCTGTTCGACGAACAGGTAGGTTTCCTCACGGTGTTTTCCCTCACCGTATAATTCGATGCATTTCGTAAATGTGTTTTTATTACGAAAATGTACATAGAAATTCATTAAACTTCATTTCCATTGGTACATGCTCAAGCGGGATTTGAACCCTGTACCCACTGATACACAGCCAAGCCCCAAACAACTGAGCTACGTCGAGCTACGTCGAATTGGTACGAAATATAACTTAAAGGTTCTGTCCACCAACCAAACGGAATTAAAGGACTCCATTATTAGCTTAAATAACAGAAAATCATATTTATATGTAGTTACATTATTTAAATCCCTATTTAACACACTTTTGTACTTCAATATCACTAACGGTGTGAAATTGTTAATACAATAGCAAAAGTGAAACTATTCGCCATTTTTATTCGAAATTTGACACTTGCTGTCACGACATGTCGAATTTGACAGTTTAACTGTCATGAATGGTGAAATTTGACACTTGCCAATCCGCTACCACCTTCACACTATTACTGATCTGATATTGAACTGCGATTGTGTTGCGCATTATTGACTTAGTCCTCTGAACGTTGAATAATTGTGTTGGTTGTCGTAAGTGGATATCGTTAGAAGTGATTAAAGGGCGGGATAACTCTATTACCCTTAACGGATATTAATGATACAAGCTCCCGTACTAGTCAGGGACGTATAAAGAATGCTAACTAGCTGCCGTTCTTCCCGGTATGTCGTAAAAAGCGCCTAAGGATTGAATCTATTAGGCGGTGGGATAATAACCTGTCACCAATGTTCCATATGTCATCTAAACGCCAATATTAAAGCAAAAAAGTAACCTCAAAGATATTTTTATGCCTCCGAGGTTCTATCCACCCCGAAAGAGATTAAAGAACGTAAATGTTTATGTAATGTTACAAGAAAAGATGAAAGAATGTGTATCTAATGTTATAAGGACAGATGATTTTTTTCAAGCTATGTTGTGTTCAACTGTACCTATCCTGTTAGGGAAGTAGAGGCGTGAATATATCTAACTGATAAAGATATACATTGGGTGATTGGCTAGCAACTTGTCACCGATATTCCTCAATGAAAGCTCAGAAAATATTCCTTATATTTAATACCTTAGTGACCGTGAAAATAGTACCTTTGAAGTTCTGTTCACCTCAAAACATAAATAAACCTTCTCATACACACTCGGCAGTTATAAGTATTTCTAACTGTGAATGTGTGTATTTTATGTTCTGAAGCGATGTCTGTGTTTAAAAGTCTGTACATAATCTGACATTAGATGCAAGTAAGTAATTCAGAACATAAGGTCTTGGAATATAGAGTCGTCTATGGTTTGTCAACAACGTCAGCAGCTCAGTGAAAGTTGAAAATACAAATATTTATTTTCGGCAAAATATTTAGTCAATTGTGATGCCAAACTAGCTAAATATGTTCGCTTTGGGGTAAGATTTGGATCCTCAACTGGAACGAACCGAAGAACAAGGAAGAGCAGAATTGAAGCTTCGACTTTGTTTTTTTCGATTGCAGAGCAGGCGGCGTTGGTGTAACCATGGCGACGGAATAACAAGAAGTGCAACGCCTTGGCATCAGATAGGCACCAGACAGATAGATAGACCTCTAGTCCCTTAATAGTCTTTTACTACATACATCACACCTGTCTTCCTATAAAGGGACAGGTAGATATTATTGAAGTATTTTTTTTCCAATCGTATCAAACCACTTTCGCTTAACTAACATCTAGAAGTAAATTTTTACCAATCCTAAAATAGCATTTTCGCTTCACTAACATCCATTTACCTTTTCACTCACACTCAGCTGTTATAGCTATTATCAGCTAGTTACATTATCAAATCCCAAACTAGCAAAAGAACTCTTAAATTTGCCCACATCCATACGCATAAATCTTTGTTTCATCCAATTTATTTTATCGTCCATAAATTTGCATAGAGATCGGGATTTTAATTTCGTAGCAGCAATTTTTCGTCTCATCTTAGGAATCTAGAATACCTACTGCCTGGGTTTAACTAAATCAGTATCTGATTTGCATATTATGCTAAGAAGTACTTCAGTCTTCAAGTGGGTTGGGACGTCAATAGAACGGTATATAGATATACTGTTACTTATATATGTACTGTATTTTGTATTAATTCGGTGTTGCTCAGTTGTTTAGGCTTGACTCGGTATCAGTGGATACAGGCTTCAAATTCCGCCTGAGCATGTACCAATGGGAAGGAAGTTTAATGAATTTTTATGTACATTTGCGTAATAAAACTAAAGATACGAATTGCATTGAATATCACGATGAGGGAAAACATCGTGAGGAAACGTACCTGTTCCCCGAACAAGTAATAGTGCTTGTAAATTGCGACATGGCTTATCACCTGTCACGTGGATTACTGACTATCTGGTCAACACGTGGGTTCGAGGAGGCCATAGAATGACTACCTTCGCAATTGCGGAGATGGACATCTGAACATCTGACTACCCTGTATTGACTTTAAATACACGATATCGTATGTTGAAACAGTAGTAATACGTTATTATAATCATGTACATTTAAACGTCAATGGGTAGGTGACTTAACACTGCCAGCCAAGAGAACAAGTTTAAAATAAGTTTTCAATCATCATATACGTATAATACTTTTGAGATTCTCGATTCATATTCACATCACAACAAAAAGGAACTTATCACGAATATTTTATAAACAAAGTTCAGTTGAACCGTGACCATGGCCATTTTTACATAGCCGAACCGTGGGTTAACAAGGACAATACTTTGTTTACAAATACACGCGATAAGTCCCATTGTCTCGTAAAATTTTATCATAATATGTTCCATAGATAAACTTTCTCGTCGTCGTTAACTTACGTCAAAATATTTGAATTTACATCTCTAGCCCGGTTGCTAGCCCCTGGGTCCACTAAATCAGTGTCGTTCGCAACGTGCCTTAAACTCAAGGCGTGTGCACACCGCAGAATTAATGAGTTATGTTTTACATATTTTGTGCTGAAATTTTTCTTGTAAAATTAGTCTTGTTTATGAGGGTTGGTAGTGGCTTTCCGTTAGTAAATACGTAGAAATATAGCAGAATAAATTTCATATTAGTGTCATGCTAATTTCAATGATCCTGTTAAATTTCTGTTTCGTTCACGACCATTAACCCTTGCGGAGTAGTCAGAGGTTCAGGTGTCCATCCCCGCAATTGCGAAGGTAGTAATTCTATGGCCACCTTCAACCCACGTGTTGACCAGATAGTCAAGCTATGTATATAACAATAGTATTTATTATATTCTATTGGACAATGGGCTAGCAATCTGTCATCAATGTTCCATATACAATAACAACCAATTATCAATCAATGACATAAACATAACACGCGCTTCACGACTTATGTACGAGTATACAGATTCCCATTTTTTATTGTTGCGGGTAGTCTGAGGTCTATAGGTCACTGAAAGCACGCGTTGCACTAGATATCCAGAACCCAACTTGATAGGTAGTGAACTGTATCGCCGTATAACTGGCTATTTCTCGTTTTTACGACGTTTTCTCATGATGTTTTCCCTCACCATTAACTACTTAAACTTTTTATAGTTAAAATACTCTGGTTTACGATCGTTTGAATGCAGTTGGTCCATCATCTTTCACATTAGTAGGTACTGGCTATCTTTTCAGCACGAGGGTTCGAGGTAGCCATAGAATTACTACCTCCACAATAGCGGAGATTGACATCTGAACCTTTGACTTCCCCGCGATGGTTAATGATCGTGACGCGTTTGTCTTTTTCAAATTAAATAGTGTAATAAACTTTGCTTTATTACAGATAGTTATAAGGTGTATTTAAGGGTCTAGTAGTGATAGAATTGTTTGAGCTAAAAATATGCCATTATAACTTTAATATTTACATCAAAGATTATACTAATAACAATTGTGAAGAGTTAACATAGTAAATAAACCTGCCTATCCTTCGGTACAGGTAATAGCCAGTGCCTATATACGGCGATACGTTTCACTACCTATCACGTTGGGTGCTGTCTATATAGTGAAACACGGGCTTTGACTGACCCATACTTAGGATACCTTCGAAATTTTGGAGATAGGTACTCAAGCCTCCGACCGCCGTAATAAAAATCAAGAAATGTGTATACACAAGTCGTTAAGTGTATATTATCACTACATAGTATAAAACAAAGTCGCTTTCTTTGTCCCTATGTCCCTTTGTATGCTGAAATCTTTGAAACTACGCAACTGATTTTGATGCGGTTTTTTTAATAGATAGAGTGATTCAAGAGGAAGGTTTATATGTATAATAACATCCATTAAATAGTGGAGTAGGCTATATATTTTATACCCGTGCCACAGATAATATAATACTATACAGCCCGTGCGAAGCCGGAGCGGGTCACTAGTGTATCATAATATAATCGAAGTTCTGTTCACCCTTAAAATGACAAAAGGAGTTGTTTAAGTAGTTTTGCCGATGTGAACGAGTCCTAACCGCTGACAAGTTGACCCTCTTACCAAGTTATCTCTAAGTCATAGTCTGGCTATTGTGAGGCGAGATTTCTTTAACTTATTCCAACTACGTTATTTATAGTTTATAAGGTCTGAGTTATTTCAAGGGTTGGAGCGAAATATGATATAAAAGGCTTTGAGGTGAAATATACATACATAAGTTATGTGTTTTAATCCCTTTCGGGGTAGACAGAATCTAAGATACGTTTGCTGAGTAACCTTAAATATAACTATAGAGGTTGTGATTGCGATAATATGTAGTCTTCGTCAAAAAGACAAACGTGTTCACGACCATTAACCCTTGCGAGGTAGTCAGAGGTTCAGGTTTCTATCTCCGCAATTGCGAATGGTCACTTCTTAGCATATATTTAGGGTTTTGATGTTATGGATATTGGTAAGATGTTTTCATGTCTCCAAAGTTCAGTCTACCCCGAAAGGGATTAAAGGAATGTATATAACATCAGAAACAGATTTATAGATTTTCAGCGATTAGATTCGTTATTAGCTTTTAGTCGATTCGTAGTAAAAATGCAGTAAAATTGCTTGTTATTATAATTTCAATTGTTGAGCTTGTTTATAACTATAGTATTTATCTAGTAGATCCCATTAATATAATAGTCTTCTGCAACAAGCGTGAAAGAAAGGCAGCTAGTAAGCATTGTATTCTTGTATAAGAATATAATCGGTTTATCAATTCAATTGAATTAATTAATTAATAAACTTATTACAAGTGTGTATGAGTGTCATTGTAGCGAATGTGGTTTGTCAGGATCAGGACAGATGGGGATCCGTAATCTCTGCCTACCCTCTACAGGGAATCAGGCGTGATGTGTATGTATGTATGTAATTAATTAACAAACAGTATTTGACAGGCATTATTAACAATGCTAAAAGTGACCTAAAAGAAATTTTACAATACCTGAATTTGTCTATGTGTATTTTTTATTATTAACCTCACAGACTTGAATGTCAAATACCTAGATAGGTCTTAGTTAGGTCCTAAATAAGGTCTAGGTATAAGTTAGCAGCTAGGTTCAAAGAATTTCACAGTTCAGTGGTTCTTGTGAAGATTTGCTCTCGACAAGAAAGATGTATATTTCTAACTTCAAAGCAGAGCTCAGACATTCGAATTGCATCACGTTTTATCTCCTTAGGGTAGATAGACGCTTAGAGCTCAAAAGTCTGTCACGTATAGCATACACCATATTTATCAGAATAACAATAAAAACAGCTGTAGCCTAGTGGGTAAGACCTCTGACTTGATATTAGAGGTCCTAGGTTCGAATCCCGGCTCTGACATGTACCTACCAATGAATGAAATTTTTATTTACGTAAATAATGTACAGTCGCTTACGGTGAGGGAAAACATCGTGAGGAAACCTACCTATCCCTCAGGATAGGTAATAGTCAGTGCCTATATACGGCGATACGGTTCGCTACCTATCACGTTGGGTGCTTTCTATCTAGCGAAACTCATACCTAACATGCCTTCGAAATTTTAGAGATGGGCACTCAAGCCTCTGACTACCCCGCCATAATAAAAAAGGGAGTGAGTATACACAAATCGTGAAGCGTATGTATGTATGTAAAATTACTATTTTTGGTGAGTGTGTGTGAAAACAATAAAATAAAATAAAAATTTGGAACCATAAACAAATCATTAATTCCCGATACTTTCTTGACAGAGTGTATTTATTTATCCATATAATAAGTACATATTTCTTAAATATAGATTGCCTAGTATCCTTAACACAAGTCTTAAATGTACTTAGCAAACTAGCCGTTCAATTGGTGTAATAGTGTCCTACAATATTATTATTGGGGTCGCCATGTGATAATGGAACATTGCTGACAGGTTGCTAGCCTATCGCTCAATAAACAGAATCTCAGAGACATAACATTTCTTACGTCAGTCTATGGTTCGTCAACAGAGTCAGCAGCTCAGTGAAAGTTAAAAATACAAATAATTATTTTCGGTTGATTATTTAGTTCATTGTGATGCCAAACTGGCGAAATATGTTTGCTTTGGGATTTTATTTGTATTATCAACTGGACCGAACCGAAGAACAAAGAAGAGCAGAATTGCTGCGTCGACTTCGTTTTTGTTCGGTTGTAGCGGTTGGCGGCGTTGGTGTAACCATGGCGACTGAATAACAAGAAGTGAAAAAGCCGTGGCATCAGTGTTTGTACATGAGCCGACATAACCTTAGTGGTGAATGGCTTAATAAAGAGTTAAAAAAAAAACATTTTCTAGGTCACTTTTAGCATGAATATTCGGTTTGCGATGTCATTATGAAACATGGATGATAGTTTGCTAGCCTATCGCACAATAGATATTTACCTCTAGTCCCTTAGTCGCCTCCTAAGACAGAAAGATCGGCAACTTATTAGCATTCTTATTACAAAATATTTTATTGCAAAAGGACGAAATCTGGTTACCTTCAATTCCGTTTGTCCCTAGATAGGCATTACCCACTAATATGAATACAATTCGGCCCTCAACCTTTTCTAAATGGTAATAAAGTGTTGACATTTAAACCCCAATAACCTTGAGTGTTCTCAACTAATCAAAGTTTGGAATGGTTTTAAACTGCTACGGTTTTTGTCTAGGGGGTGCTACGGTTTAGGCCCAATTTGTGCTACGGATTTCGACTCCCACCTTTAGAATTGGTTTTGTTAATGATAAATATAAAGTGATACACAATCATGACAGTAACACGCGGAGTGGGTAATCAGATATTCAATTAGAGATTCATAATGCAATTCTTTTCGACGACCTCCGTGATCGGTTAGACGCCTGAACGCTAATCGTGAGGTCCCGGGTTCGGTTCCCGGTGGAGGCAGAGTTAAGAACTACGCTTTTCTTCTGCTTTCCAGTCTGGTTGTCGATTATATATGCTATATATGCATTTATCTATATACTATAAGTACATATATATTTCTTAAATATACGTTGACTTAACACAACCCTTAACCCTTAACACAAGTCTTAAATGTACGTACCAAGGGGCTAGTTCAATTGGTGTAATAACGTCCTACAATATTATTATTATAATTAATTTTTGGCTAATATTTAATGAAGTTGCAGAAATCTTTTATTTGGCTGGGGTTTTTTTGAACATTGCTGGGTGATAGGCTAGCAACCGAAGACACATATACACACATCACGCCCAATTCCCTGTAGAGGAGTAGGTAGAGATCACGGATCCCCCATCTGTACCGATCCTGTCAAACCCTTTCGCTTCATGGATACTCATACACATTCGGCGGTTATAAGCACTGGTACTTAACTTTAATTATTGAGTACATTTAGATATATTAGAAAAATATTTCAATGCACATCACAAATACTGAAATTTACACCAAAATATAGCTAAACGCACAGCAAAGGTTAGGTTTGGGTCGGGACTGTATTATTTTGGTATACAATTCAGTATTTTAGGAGTGCATTTTCGTATTATCTGATGTTCCTTTAAAAACTATCCGATATATAGTATAATATGGTCATGAATAGAATGCTATGTTTATGTATATGTTTTTAATTAACAGTTAGCAAAAGCTAGTACTTGAATTCTAAAAGAGTTCAGAGAACTAATCCAAGTTTTAATACGAGTGCTACGGTTTTTGTTCGAGTTCTCGCCACGGATTTTGTTGTCTAAAACAAGGTGCGAATACAGGTTTAATAGCTACGACTCATAGCTTTTTTGATGTAGATAGAGAGGTAAGTTTCACGTGTTACCAGAAAGTGATAGTGGTAGGTTTATGACTATTACATATACCGAAGAATAGGTAGATTTTTTCTAATAAATAAAAAGGTTTTTTTGACATTTACATAACGTGGTCGTTTATACGGATATCTACGGGTATATACCAGTATACAATCACCTTACTACCTGTCACATTGGGTATTGAATATCTGGTCAACACGTGGATTCGAGGTGGCCATAGAATTACTACCTTCGCAATGGCGGAGATGGACACCTGAACCCATGGCTACCCCACAAGAGTTAGTGTTCGTGAGTTTGAGTTTTACCTTCATTTAGTGAGTGGGGTGAAAGGGATCTGTCAGGATAGTGTAGATATCTATCGAAGAGCCTATCCTATCTATCTACGACCTATCTTATTGGGAAGTAGATGCGTGAATTAACATTACTATTTTAGCAGACTGCCCGTGACCATGGCTGCTGCAAAGTAGCCGAAACGTCGTCGGGTTAATAAAAGTAACTTTATTATATAAAAACATACGCGATAAGTCCCGTTACTTTTAATCATGAGTATAAATCGCGAATCTCTTAAAACTATAATTTCTATTTTATATTAATATTTATGTAAACATACAAATAAATGTTATTCATAGTGCATACGTGTATTTGTTAAATTACCCCCTAAGCCATCATTACTACCTTTATCTCCTGTTAAACCCAAATAAACAGCCGCATATGTAAATAATGTAGCTAAGTGGAAAGGCACATATTAAACAAGGCTTAACGTCGGCACCAGACTATTAAGTTAGGGCTCATTGGCGTCCGGTCCAGGGAAATGCCATCGGCCTTATTCTGAACAATTTAGTACATTTTTATTAATAAAGAAACAGTTTCACAACCATATACCCTTGGAACAATCAGTGGTTTGCATGTCCATTTACCGCAAGCGAATAGAATCAAGTCAGTACTCAATGTGACAAATATGGTAAGCCGCGTGAATCGCCATTTATAAGCACATACTGTGACTGTACAGTAAAAAGGTAGATTTATTTATTTTCTTGCACTTTAATAGCCGGTGCATTACGTTAATGTTATATAATTGCTCCAATTGAACATAGCTCCTAGTCTCCTACCCAGCTGCGAGCGTATAGTTACGAAGCCACAGTCCCAATCAAAATGGCTAATGCATTTATCAACTGATTGAAATAATATTTTGCATGTAAAGCGTAATATAACCGCGTTTATTCATGATACAAGGTTTTTCGTTGCTTCAAATTCTTAATTTAGGCATTGTTCAAAGCTTGCTAACCAAACTAAGTCCCGTGCTAGTGTCGAACGTAAAAATAATGTTAACTAGCTGCCGTTCTTCCCAACACATCGTAGAAGGCGACTACAGTACTAATAGTTAATAGAATCTTTGAGCGATGACTAGCAACCTGTCACCAATGTTACATTATGACATCATCATCTATTATTCATGCTAAAAAGTGACCTAAAAAATAATATTTCTCAGATTTCTATTCACCCAAAAAGGAATTAAAACACGTGAATGTACATATATGTATGTACGTAATATTTTATGTCAATCATCTGATGAATATGGCAGCCATTTTGATAAATGTCGACGACTATTATCGCTTAATCGTTGCGACTAAGGGGCTTGAACTCAACCCCAACCGCCCATAAGTCCAGAATAGTCTCATATCCGCAGAGCATGACAGGCAATGTCTAAAGTTGGCCCAAATTTCGCACAAAGGCCTTCGCCGATGGGCCACAACCTTTATGGGCATTGGCTACAAGCCATATTGTGCTATCATGACTGTAAATGCTTTTGGGGTGGTCAGAGGTTGAATGTCTATTGTAAACTGAGCTTCGCGATGGGCCATGGTTGGGTTGGTTCATATAAGTAGTACCTAAAGTTATATAATACATTTTGTAGGATTGGATGTGAAGTTTTAACCATGTTTGAATAGATTATTATTAAATTTATTGTTAATAGTGACTAGAGAGTTATTTGGAATTTCTTCTCAGCAAGTGTTTTTCCTTAAATAAAGTATTATTTTTATTATTTAGTTTATTTTACTGACACCATTTTTATTATGAGTGGTCAATTTCTGTAATTAGAAAATTTGTAATTATTGATTATAATATAACATACTAGTATATGTGGGTTTGTGAATATATACTACTGACTAACATCTACATTTACATTTACAAGATCTAACTATTACCTGGTTCAGAAACAGGTAGGTTTTTGTCAGTACTTGGTGCCTTTTGCATAAAAATCATTTCATTTCCATTGGTACATGCTCCAGGGTTTTAACCTTATACACATTGATACAGAGTCAAGCCCCCAACGACTAAGCTACGGTGAGTTCCGTAAATTATAGAAATATATTTTATCCTTGCCATTTACAGTCGCTAACGGTGGGGTAAATGTGTGGAAACCTGGCTATCCCTCGGGATATGCAATAGCCAGTGCCTATATACGGCGATACGGTTCACTACCTATCACGTTGGGTGCTGTCTATCTAGTGAAACGCTGGCTTCGAGTGACCCATAACATAGTATTATATTATCTGTGCCATAACTAACAAGCCTTCGAAATTTCGGAGATGGGCACTCAAGCCTCTGACTACCCCGCCACAATAAAAAAGGGAGTGCGTATATACAAGTCGTGAAGCGTATGTATGTACGTATATTTTATATTTTTAGATATCTTTATGCATATTATTTAATTACCTAATTATATATTAAAAATAAACACAATTCAATAGCCTGTATGAAATCATCTCATCTCTCTCACACCAATACATAGCTTTATCACTATCTCCCCACATTCACTAAGAGACACCTACACTTCTATCTACCCCTGAAGCCTTAACAAAAACAAAAAAAAAACAACAAACGCATTCACGACCATTAACCCTTGCGGGGTAGTCAGAGGTTCAGGTGTCCATCTCCGCAATTGCGAAGGTAGTAATTCTATGGACACTTCGAACCCACGTGTTAACCAGATAGTCAGTACTCAATGTGACAGGTGGTCAGCCATGTCGCCATTTACAAGCACTAACTATTACCGGTTCGACGAACAGGTAGGTTTCCTCACGATGTTTTCCCTCACCGTATAATTCAACGCATTTCGTAAATGTGTTTTTATTACGAAAATGTACATAGAAATTCATTAAACTTCTTTTCCATTGGTACATGCTCAAACGGGATTTGAACCCTGTACCGAGTGTGACCGCACTGATACAGAGCCAAGCCCCAAACAACTGAGCTACGTCGAATTTAAGCCTTAAAATCCTTAAATATATCAAAATAGGTCACAGCACCCAGTATGACGTAGGGTGTGAGTGACCCATTGATCGCGCAATGTGGGTCATCGGGACGCAGCCTCTCAAGGGTCGTTAACCCATCGCCCTGCCGGGGTAAGGCTCTGGTTGGGGTGGATAGGAAGTTGGAGATGTAAAAACGAATGGAGATTTTTAATTATTGTGGAGTTGGAGTTGTTTGAGAGTATAGTGGAATTGGGATGTGATATGAAAATGTTATATATGGTAATTAAGTCTAAGTAGATTAATGAATGTAAATATTTCCAATGAGATTTGTCAAGATCGTTTCAGGTGGCGATTGGTAATCTCGGTCTATCCTGTTTGGGACGTAGAGTCGTGAATATATATATACATATATATATGAATCAAGAAATAGAGTTATGGAATATAAGTCACGTTAGCTACTTATCTTATTGCTTATACTCACACCTTGGGGCCCAAGACTACTATTGCGTTTTAGCACAATCGTAGTTCAATATCACTTCAGTAAAAGTGTGAAGTTAGGAGTGATTTAGCAAGTGTAAATATTCAACATTGATGCCAGAAAAGATGACAAATTTCGCTTCAAATATGGCGGATTTTGTCACTTTTGCTATTCCACGAACAATTTCACTGTTACTGAAGTTCTATTGAACTACGATTGTACTAAATCACATTAGTAGACTGGGGTCCCTGGTTAGTCGCTCCGATAGTCTCCCTACTTGGAACTATTGCATTATGCATGCAAAAACTGCTTAGGTAGCATAGTGTAGTTTAAAACAATGCAAACACTAGGTGCTGAATAATGCAAACTATTCGAGTGGAAAGGTAGTTAATCTGGTACCAAACTAACTACTTTCGGTTAGGAATTTTGTTTAGGAGTATGTATGTTCCTTGCTAGCCTGGGAAGTAATGGAATGCAAACTAGCTGCCGTTCTTCCCGGCATGTCGTAGTAGACAACTAAAGGATTAAGGGTCAAAGGAATCTGTTAGGCGATGGGCTAGCAAACCGTCACCAATGTTCTATATGACACCAAAACCTCAAAACATGACCTAGAAGATATAATTGTGTCTCCGAGATTCTGTCTACCGAAAGGAATTAAAGGACGCGAATTTATACATAAAAAATTTGAGTCACTGCTATATCAATTGAACTAGCCGCTTGGGAGTTCATTTAAGGCTTTAGTTAAGGGTACTAGTCAACATATATAAAAGAAAAACATACTTATCACAGATATAATCTAAGACCAGACTGGAAACCAGAGGAAAAGCGTAGTTGTTAACTCTGCCTCCACCCAGAATCGAACCCTAACGTTCAGTGTTCAGGTGCTTAACCGTCGTCGTCAATATGTAGTATTAACATGTAATTTAAATTTATTCTAAGCGCTCGATTTCGAATGATATTTACTTTTGGAAAGTTCTATGTTTTTTAGTTAAAACAAATTTTTTTTAGTTTTTTCTGTATTAATTAATTTATTTAAACAAATCTTTCACCTTATTGGTGGAAATTAAACTGTAGTTACAACCTTAACAAAGACACCGAGTAAGTCTTTGTTTTAGCCCCACAAAGCGGCGAGTAATGAGCTAACTGCCAACCCTGAAAAGACTGGGAATACAACCGAGCAGAAAGGTAGCTATGTTAGAGTGCTGGGGGCTTTTGCTTCTGGGTGCTAAATTCGGGACACTAGTAGCAATGTTTAAATTTTACTTTTTGTTACATTTAAGTGTTTATCTTATGTTTTAGTTTGTATATAATTAGTTTGTTTATCGAACTGTTCTTATGTCAATAAAATACTTAGACACCTTCGTAAAAAGTTACAGTTACATACATACACATCACGCCTGATTCCCTGTAGAGGGGTAGGCAGAGATCACGGATCCCCATTTGACCCGATCCTGACAGACCACTTTCGTTTCATTGACACTCATACATCTTTTACACACTCGGCGTTGCAATTACATACATAAGTATTCAAGTTTCTTGATCACTTTCCAGGTGGAGAGATTAATAATATCGTCTGTATCGATTTATGCCAACAAAATATATATATAAGTATAAAGAATATAACAGACAGTTTATTAGTTCATTGGATAAATTGAACCCCTAATATCTTAGTCGCCTTCTACAACATGTCAAGGGGAAAGAAATACGAACTAGCATTCTTTTTACGACACTAGCAATACATATGTACATTTTACTCTGAGAATCTGTTTATCAAATTAGAGAATACAGATTCAAAAGTGCTTTAAAAGATAAAGCTGAACCCTAATAAATGTTTACTCTCTGATACTTCGAAAAATGCATTAGCTACGAGTAGCCATGTTTTTTTTAAGCCGCTACAACCGAAGAAAAACTAAGTCGAAGCGCCAATTCTTCTCTTCCTTGTTCTTCGGTTCGTTCCAATTGAGGATCCAAATAAAATCCCGAAGCGATCATATTAAGCCAGTTCGGCATCACAATTGACTAAATATTCTACCGAAAATAATTATTTGTATTTTCAAATTTCACTGAGCTGCTCACTTTGTTGACGAACCATATACGACTGTAATAAATGTACAAGAATTAAGTCACTTGATCTTTCAAAGCGAACCCCATAATATTTGACATGTTTTATCATAATTCATTGAGTTTTGCCTCTTTTCTGGTCCAGAACACATTATGTCTTTATTAGCAAAACCTAACATAGCAATCCTTCTGCTCGGTTATGTTTCCACGTAGCAATATCCGTCCGTCCGTCCACAATACTTTGCTTAATGAGAGTCTTTGTAGCGTGCCCACCTCGGGCGCACAGACTATGCTTGGTAATAGATGGGTACTTATATTAAATATATCTATATAACGTATTTAAATCTCTCTCGGAGTGGACAGAACCTCGGAATATCTCCTAGGTTAATTTTTATTGTTGTTGTTGTGATGTCATATGGAACAATGGTGACAGGTTGCTAGCCCATCACCAAATAGATTTTATTTACCCCTTGTCCCCTAGACTCCTCCTACGACACGCCTTACTGACATTTTAGTATTGTAAGATATCTATCATAATTGCATAATATATCCATACACACACATTATGCCCGCTTTCCTGTAGAGGCGTTCATCTGTCCTGATTACAAACCACTTTCGTTTTTCTTGACACCCATACACACTCAGGAAGAACGAAATATGTGTATAAATATGGGGACCGTCATCTATACTAATATCATAAAGCTGAAAAGTTTGCTGTGTATTTAAAATATGTTTATCAAGTAAGGTTTTAGGTTATATAAAATCATGCTGCAACCAGTAGGAGACAATAAACAGTGGAAAATGAGGAAATAATCAATTAATTATTATTAATTAATATTTAAGCGAAAACAAGCTATTTTTCTAGTTGAATCATGTTCAAAATAACTGTCCCACTCGGACGAGATCGCGATATATATTACACAGCTTGTTATATATTACCAGCACGGGACTGTAAAATAACTCATACCCATCTATTGGGCGCGTAGTCTGTGCCGCCCTATGACAAATGGTCGAGGGCGGTTTACAACTGATCGATTGGACCTAAGGGCTCTGATTTAACTGGGTCGCCTGTACGACCGTCTGGAGGGGCCTTTAAGATGGAAAGAGATTTAAAGCAAGGGTTTGTATAGGTGTACTTAGTTACGAACTACGCGGCGCGATTGGTTGAGTATATGAACGCTAATCGTGAGGTCCCCGGATCGATTGCCGGTGGAGGCTGGGTTTTACAACGGTTTTCTTCTGTTTTCCATCCATCCATCCATCTGGTTGTTGATTATATATACTATATATGTATTTATATATAAACATCTTAAATATACGTTGGCTAGTATTTATATCACAAGTCTTAAATGGACTTACCAACGGGCTAGTTCAATTGGTGTAATAGTGTCCTAAAATATTATTATGAACACATAGTGTAAAGTACAGATGAGCATGTATGAGAAGGTAAATGGGTGTGAGTGAAGCAAAAGAGATTTGTAAGGTTCTTTACGCTACGTACACACGTACACGTAGAATGTATATGTACAAAAGACAAAGACAAACGCGTTCACGACCATTAACCCTTGCGGGGTAGCCAGAGGTTCAGGTGTCCATCTCCGCAATTGCGAAGGTAGTAATTCTATGGCCACCTCGAACCCACGTGTTGACCAGATAGTCAGTACTCAATGTGACAGGTAGTAAGCGATGTCGCCATTTACAAGCACTATCTATTACCTTTTCGGGAAACAAGAAGGTTTCCTCACGATGTTTTCCCTCACCGTAGAATTCGACGCATTTCGTAAATGTATTTTTATTACCAAAAGTACATAGAAATTCATTAAACTTCATTTCCTTTGGTAGATGCTCAAGCGGGATTTGAACCCTGTACCCACAGATACAGTCAACCCCCAAACAACTGAGCTACATCAAATTATATTAATTATAACATACACTCACCTCGAGAATAATAACATAACATACGCTTCACGACTTGTGTATACACACTCCCTTTTTTATTCTGGCGGGGTAGTGAGAGGCTTGAATGCCCATCTCCGAAATTTCGAAGGCATGTTATGTATGGGTCATTCGAAGCCCGCGTATCACTAGATAGACAGCACCCAACGTGATAGGTATTGAGAAGAATGTATATATATAGAAAAATGTTTACCAGTAATAAATAGTTAGTTCTCTCATAAAGCAATAAGTAAAATAAATCTTATGAACTACTTTCGCAAGCTGAAAGCAATAATATAAACTCTAGTGCCTAAGGGGTGAACGATAAAAACTCAGCGCTAAAGGCCGCAATACACGAACTATAATGTTAGACTTAAGTGACCAGTGGAGAGCTTTTAAAGAGATTTGCTTGTTAAAATAATAAATAGTATTATTATTTTAACAAGGATAGCATTTAAAAGGAAAAAAAACATACAAAAGTCGCACCAAAAATACTGAATTGTACACCAAAAATTATTTATGAAACGATCATCAAACAATACAAAAAATCATACCAAAAATATCGATTTTGACACCAAAATAACACAGTCCGAACCTTACCAATTTTGTACGTTTAGATATATTTTTTAGTCAATTACTAGAAATTCAATAAAAACTGTCTACTTAAAAAACCAAAGTGTAATTCAAAAACATTTTGACACATGTATACGTATATATGGTATTATATCTATATATTATGATCTTAGTTATAGCCTCTGTATATATTTCTTTATGTTTTGTGTATAAAAAAATCTGCTTGCGTATCGTGTCGGGGTAGGTCATAATATCAGTGCTGGCAGATTGGGCTACCATTTTTGCTAGCAAGTGACTGAGACGGATCCATTTTGCAGGGGCCCGGGGTTAGCATACGGCGCCACGCCCCTTTTCTCCATCAAGTTGTTGTGTTCCGTTTTGTTTGTATCGTTTTTGATCTTAGTTTTAAGAGATTCGTTATTTATACACATGTTTAATAACTAACGGGACTTATCGCGTAAGTTTTTATATAAGAAAGGTTACTTTATTATTACTACGATGTTTTGGCTACGTTGCAGCAGCCATGGTCACGGCAGACTGAGTCGGTTTAAAGGTAACTTTATTATATAAAAACTTACGCGATAAGTCCCCTTAGTTATTAATCAGTTTTTTGATCTTGTGTATTTGTGAATAAAGTGTTTTTTTTTTTCATTTTAAAAATAAAAACGTTACTTAATACGATATATAAATAATCATTTATGTAGGTAAAAAGCAGCAACTTATGTACAAAAGATATTTCTACTCATATTGACGATTCACGAAAAGTTTATATAAAAACAGGAGGTTTTCAACTAGCATCGCCGATATGTTACTTCCCATCAATCTACTTTCCTGTCAAACTAAAAAAATCTGCACAAAAGCCTCAAAAAGGCTACCATGACGCATACAGCCTTAACCGTGTTGAGATTCAATAAAAATTTTCTTAGCTTTGAGAAATGGGGTCGAGTGGACCCGCAGTGAATGGGGCACCCTGTATAATAATTTCACTGTACTTGTATAGAATGCCAATTTGACGGAATATTATATTAGTTCCTGGTTGTAAGAGACGAATAAGGACTAGGGGTATTTGTTTTATCACTATAGTATTATAATATCGTATGGAGGTCTACGCATTTAGATATAAATACTCAAAGTAGCCAAGATGCTACATCTTCGTGGTTCTGTGTACCCAAAAGGGATTGAAGGATGTTTATGTATATGTGTGTTATCCCTTGTGAGGAAGACAGAGACTTAGAGACATAAGATCACTGGTCCCTTGTGCTTTACTTATATCGCGGTTTATAATATGAGCTACAGCTAATAGATCTCTGTCTAGTTTCTTGAGAAAACCGACGTGATGGATATAGCCGTTACGTTAATGGAAAAATAAATAAAAGTTTCTAGCCCATTGCTCAAAGAAATATCTCCTAGCTTTCATTTAACGTCAAATAAAAACTATAGGACGGGATAAATATTTCATTTAATAATGATAGCATTAGACAGTAGCTATATACTCGTTATATAGAGTAAGCATTCGTACAATAATTCAATTATTACCTTCGCAATTGCGGAGATGGAAACCTGAACCTCTGACTACCCTAAGGGTTCATGGTCGTGAACGCGTTTGTCTTTGTTTTTGTCTAATTATTGATTGAAAGGTAACCAGATATTCAAGATAAAACTTTAGCAAAAGGTATCTTTTAAAGATACTAATTATTGACTATGTACTCGTATATAATTACATTTACGTAATGCGTCGAATACTACGGTGAGGGAATACATCGTGAGAAAACCTACCTGTTCCCCGAACAGGTAATAGTTAGTGCTTGTAAAAGGCGACATGGCTTACCACATGTCTCATTGAGAACTAACTATGTGATCAACGCGTGGGTTCTCGAGGTGGTTATAGAATTACTACCTTGGCAATTGCGGGGATGGACACTTGAACCTTTGACTACCCCAAGGGTTAATGGGCGTGAACGCTTTCGTTTTGTTTTGACTATGTAGATAGATAGGCATGTTAGCTCACAGAATGTTACCTTGCTGTTTCCTTGAAGAATGAATCAATAAGCCGTTCTAGGTACAACAAAGTTACTTAATACACGGAAAGCTTTAAAAACTCTAATCGAGACGTATTAACAAGAATACTTTATAGCATACTAGCGACCCACTCCGGCTTCGCATGGGTATAAAATATATAGCCTACTCCAGTATTTAATAGATGTTATTATGCATATAAACGTTCTTCTTAAATCACTCTATCTCTTAAAAGAAACCGCATCAAAATCCGTTGCGTAGTTTCAAATATTTAAGCATACAAAGGGACATAGGGACAAAGAAAGCGACTTTGTTTTATACTATGTAGTGATTGAGTAAGGGTGAAGATTTAAAGTACTATAACCGCCGAATGTGTATAATGGGTGTCAATAAAGTGGTTTGACAGGTTCATGTACGATGCCCTCGAATCCACATGTCATCAAATATTCAACATATACGTGACAAGTGACAAAAGGTGCGGGAACATATCGTGAGAAAACCTTCCTATTACCCAGGGCCCTTACTCCACTATTTAACTTTGACAGCCACACAACTGCGTCGCCACTGCGTTACTTCTGCGTCTCGGCTGTAAAAGTGACACTGCTAATATTTTGATCTGCCACAGTTGTGCCTCAATAGCGAGTCAGTGGCGCTTCAGTAGCAACTCAAGTATAGAAATGTCAATAGTGGAGTACCAAATATAAGGCTATTGAACTGACATTGACGGACGTTTGATTAGAAGTGTAGCTTTTTTGTACTTCAGACGCAGAAGTACTTCAGATGTAGTTCGATTGCGCTTCAGTGGCCAAAATTTGTTGGTGGAGTGCCAAAAGTGTCAAATTACGGCCACTGAAGTATTACAGTATCGATACAGAAGTAATATTGTTGCTCAAATGAATTAGTGGAGTAAGGGCCCCGTGCCTGCACACGGCAAAACGGTTCATTACCTATCACGTTGGGTGCTGTATATCTAGTGAAACGCAAAGCGGTGCTCGAATGGAGCCCGCGTATCGGTAAACGTAGTGTAGGACATCCCCCTGCTAGATGTACCGATGACCTGAAAAAGGTCGCTGGTAGTGGCTGGATGGGCCACGAGTGATCGAGTTTTGTTGCGTAACCTTAGTGAGGCCTACGTCCAGCAGTGGACTGACATAGGCTGATTGATTCAAAAATGCCAATAGTCCTGACGCCCGGTCCCGGGTTCGATTCTCGGTGGAGATAGAGTTAAGAACTACCCTTTTCTTCTGCTATAGTTATTCTAGATATAGATTCTTCTATTCTAGATTAGTTATTCTAGATAGTTATTATTATTCTATTAATATTCTAGATAGTTATTCTAGATATTATTCTAGATATAGTCTGGTCATTTATTCTATGTGTGTATTTATCTATATATAATAAGTATGTTTTTCTTAAGTATACGTTGACTAGTACCCTTAACACAATTTTTAAATGTACTTAGCAAGGGGCTAGGTCAATTGGTGTAATAGTGTTCTACAATATTATATTATATACTAGCGAC
Source organism: Leucoptera coffeella (assembly GCA_030578115.1). Classification (NCBI taxonomy): domain Eukaryota; kingdom Metazoa; phylum Arthropoda; class Insecta; order Lepidoptera; family Lyonetiidae; genus Leucoptera; species Leucoptera coffeella. Next base: position 67,713 of record JAMBLF010000570.1, on the reverse strand, counting down.
CCGCTTCGCACGGGTATAAAATATAGCCTACTTCACTATTTAATGGATGTTATTATACATATAAACCTTCCTCTTGAATCACTCTATCTATTAAAAAAAAACCGCATCAAAATCCGTTGCGTAGTTTCAAAGATTTAAGCATACAAAGGGACATAGGGACAGAGAGAGCGACTTTGTTTTATACTATGTAGTGATAGTAATTTTCACCTTGGGTGCTCCGTTAGCATGATGGTGCCTGGCTGCGGCGGAGTGGGCTCTTCTTGTGGCCCTGTAGTGGAGCCTCCGTAGGGCTCCGCCCAGGCGCTCAGGGGACTCCTCACCTCGGGCCACTGTCATCACTTCTGGGGGTTAAAGGCGTGATGTTATTAAAACATAGATACACTCTCTTACTATCTTGCTTGGTAGTCGAAGGTTTGTGATTATCACATCTACCAAAAACATACGCCTAACGACTTGTGTATACACGCTCATTTGACTAGGATTCCAGAACAGAAAAGGACTATTTAACATACATATACATTCAGGCAGAACCTCGGAGATATAATATCTTCTAGGGCACTTTTTAGCTACCTTGGAGACATGAAAACATATTGGTCTCATCAGCCTGAATGTTGGTGTTGTGTTATATGGTCCATTGGTGACAGGTTGCTAGCTCATTGACCCATAAGATTCCTTTTACCCCTACTCCCGTAGTCGCCTCCTACATGACGGGAAGATCGGCTACTAGATAGCAATTTTTATGTGTCAGACTATCACGGAAAAATTACTGAAGACAAATGCGTTCACGACCATTAACCCTTGCGGGGTAGTCAGAGTTTCAGATGACCATCTCCGCAATAGCGACGGTAGTAATTAACATAGCCATTATAGCCATTTCGAACACACGTATATGAAATGTATTTAAATGTGTATTACCTGAGGTTTGGGAAGAGGATTTGTTCGTTTGGATTCTGGGGAAACGATGACGCCCATCGACCTGAAACAAAACCCTTATTAGCTTAATTCCATTTACTATTAAAACTTATATAAAATCTTAGAAACACATGGATATATATATATATATATATATATATATATATATATATATATATATATATATATATATATATATATATGTATATGTATATAGTGGTCTAGGAACTAATGAATTAAATCTTCCCGCGACCACGGCCTATGCAACTGGGTCGAAACGTCGGGTAATCACGAGTTAAACACTCGTGAAATAAATAATCCATCTAAATCCATACAAAAAACATTTGTAGCCACGTTGACACTTCGGTTCTAAATATGCTACACTTAAGCAATAAAGGGTATGTGGACTATCTGGATGGGTGACCATTGAAGTAATGAGGGTCATGTTTCGATGAGCCTTACTTTGCTACCAACTTTATAGTACAAATACATTCACGTCTGAAACTTTTAAGAGTAGATACAACTTAGAACATATATAAAGCACCTTATTTATCATGTGACGTTAGAAGTACCTACAATCGCCGAGTATATATGCTATATAACGCCCTATAACATCACAACCCCAATATTCTTCATTATTCAAAGCGATGTTTTGTCGGCAAGGTTCTGTCCACCTCGAAAGGGATTAAAGGACGTGAATGTATATGTATGTAGTCTATATCTGTAATCACTGTTCAACTTTGTACCAGTCTTGTTAGCTATCTGGTCAATTATTACAAAAAGACAAACACAAACGCGTTCACGACCATTAACCCTTGCGGGGTAGTCACAGGTACAGGTGTCCATCTCCGCAATTGCGAAGGTAGTAATTCTATGATCTCGAAACCACGTGTTGACCAGATAGTCAGTACTCAATGTGACGTGGCAAGCCATATCGCCATTTACAAGCACTGACTATTACCTGTTAAGGGAACAGGTAGGTTTCCTCTCGATGTTTTCCATCACTACAGTATTATTACTGTTTAAATTTGTACCAGTCTTGTTAGGCATGAGGTTCAGATTTAAAGTGCTTAGGCATGTTATACGGATGAATGCTAGCAGATTGACAAAAGGAATATATATATATATATATATATATATATATATATATATATATATGAGTAAAGTGGAAGGGCGGTTACGTAGGGGCCGCCCTAATATGACATATAACAGTCAGATAGACGCAATATTGAAAAAAGGTGACCTTAGGAGTACCTATTACCGCCGAGTGTGTATGAGAAGATGTAAAAATGTCAATAAAGCGAAAATGGTTTGTCAGGATCGTGAAAAATGGGGATCCGTGATCTCTCCCTACCCCTCTACAGGGAATCAGGCGTGATGTGTATTTATGTACTTAAAGTGCCTCAAGCCTCTGACTACCCCACAATATTTGTAAATAATAAGGTCAATTTTCGCACAGAAACGAGTCCATATTACGTAGAAGCTATTTGATGGAGCCAACGATGCATAATACGAAGGGTTGGCAACCAAGGGAAGCGGAAACAACCCTGACCTCGATGAGAGGTGATATGGAATAGCATACCCTCACGTCTGTTATCCGTAGTGGTTCTGACATAATATCAGCGTTGCGTTCGTACGAAATGAATATATGTGTATGATGATTGGAACACTTTTTCCTAGTTATAGAATTGTAAGACAATACTACACTATTTGAATTAGGCCCTTTGCTAAGAACATATAATAATTATAATATTGTAGCACACTATTACATAAATTAAACTAGCCCCTTGCTAAGTACATATAAGGCTTGTGTTTAGGGTACTAATCAACGTATATTTAAGAATTATATTCTAATTATGGATTGATTATTATCATTAATCTATCCATAATTAGAATATAATTCTTAAATATACGTTATAATTCGTAAATTATATTATATATGCTATAATTACATTAATAGATTAATGATTAGTCAACGATGAAACAGGAAAGCAAAAGAAAAGCGTTGATTTTTAAACTCTACGGGAATCGAACTCGGGACCTTACGATTAGCGTTAAAGTGGTTAACATGTGAATAGCCTTCACAACCCCGATAATTATGCTAAAAATGACTAAAGAGTAAATATATGTACATATATACACATCACGTACATATATACATAGAGGGGTAAGCAGAGATCATGGATCCCTGGTCCGATCCTGACAAACCACATTCGCTTCATTGACACTCATACACCTCCTTAAACACATTTGGCGGTTGTAGGTACTTCTAACGTCACCCTTTTTCAATATGGCGTCTATCTGACTGTCATATGCCTTATTGGGCTGGCCCCTACGTAACTGCCCTTCCACTTCACCCACATATATAAATATATTGACCAATGCGTTCACGACCACTAACCCTTGCGGGGTAGTCATATATTCATGTTTCCATCTCCGCAATTGCGAAGGTAATAATTCTATGGACACCTCAAACCCACGTGTTGACATGTCACCATTTACAAGCACTTACTAATACCTGTTATTTTTTTTAAATAATAATAAATATGTATAATAATATTATTCGTTATTGCAATTAAAAAAGTTTAGCAAAAACCGAACCTCCTTTCTCAAAACTCTAGCTTTGCCTCTAGAACCTCTTTTCTAAATACTTTTTCTAGGTCATTGTGCCGGAGTTTCGACATAACCTGCGTGGAGGTTACTCTTTCAGCCGCAGTTCGATCGATATTAAGTCGCTTGCTGATTGATTAGGAGGGGCAGAGATAAGTCCGTCACAGTTTAGGTTTACACACTTATAGTTAGGTAGTTAGATACATACATACAAATCGCGCCTGATTCCCTGTAGAGGGGTAAGCAGAGATCACGGAGCCCCATTTGTCCTGATCCTGACAGACTACTTTCGCTTCATTGACACTCATACATCTTCTCATACACACTCGGTGGTTATAGGTATTCCTAACGTCACCCTTTATATTATTATATATAGGTTTATATTAGTATATATTTAGTTAGATGTCATATAGTTAGATGGTATTTATGTTCAGGGTGTCTAGAATTATGGAGACCAAGTTATTCTTCGTTAGCTATATAACGGTGAAAAAAAATACCGTGAGGAAACATGCCTATCCCTCGGGATAGGTAATAGTCAGCACGCAACATGGTTGTGAACCATATTGCCGTATATAGGTATAATTGAAGCGTGGGCTTTGAGTGGCTCATACCTAACATGCCTTCGAAATTTTGCTTATGGACATTGAATCTTCTGACTACCCCGCTACAATAAAAAGGGAGTGTGTATACACAAGTCGTGAAGCGTGTGTTTATGTTAGATATAGAATAAGTACTTTCACACTAAGGTTGTCATGAAATCAATATGAATAACTCCTTATATTTACTTATTTCGTAAAATATGTACTAGAAAAAGATGACAATTAAAGTACCTATGTAACTTATAATCTCTAATTAAAACGATATACGCGTGAACCCTTGTCTACTAAGATAATGAACACTAAACCTCTGCCAACCCCGAAAAGGTGGTACGTTTGAGAATGCATATTTACAGTTAGCGCTAAAAGTGCTGTCCCAGTAACTTTTTATAAGGTTTACGTTTATAAGAACAAAAGACAATATTTTATGTTTTAATACTGGCGCCACTATGCATTGTCATGGCTACTATACGTTCACGTGATTCGAAATGAAATTATTGTCTTTTGTTCTTATAAACCGTAAACCTTATAAAAAGTTACTGGGACTACACTTTTAGCGCTGACTGTTCATATGAAAAGGATTAAAGTATAATAATTCATACGTATCTATTAATCCCTTTTTATTAACTTTTTATTATATAGTATTCACTTTTTATTCAGAATTACGCTTTTCTTTCCAGTCTGGTCGTTGTTTATAAATGCTGTATGTGTATTTATCTAAGTATAATAAGTAACTATTTCTTAAAAATACATTGACTACTACCCATGACACAAGTCTTAAATGTACTTAGCAAGGAGCTAGTTCAATTGGTGTAATTATGTCCAAATATTATTATTATTACATATATATCTTCAAGGGATTAAAAGACTTAAATGAATACATATACCTCGTTCCAGACTAGCTCAGTACAGGATTATATTTGTTCTAGCAAATTGAGGCATAATGAAGGAGGTTTTGTCTAACGCCTTGGCTTCTCATTAAGGCAAGCGATAGACTGGCAACCCACAATGTTTAGCTAACGAAACGAATTTACGTGAATATTTGCTCAAAGGAAATTCGGGTAATGGAGATATATATTGCTATTGTGTTTATGTATAGTGGCGTAAAATTTACTCGCACTTCTACAGAGGTATAATATTGTGACAAAAGCTGAAATTTATTTAGAATATTTAATAGATATATATTTTTTGTAAAGTATAGGTATACCTATATTATGAAGTAAATATTAATGTACTTTCAATTCTATTCCTTTATGAAATGAAGTATAATTAAAATATTTGCAAAAATAATTTTTTTGCGAAATGCACCAAATACTAGGGAAAACATCGTGAGGACATCTACTCGTACTTGTTTCCCGAAAAGGTAGTCAGCGCATGTAAATGGTGACATGGCTTACCACCGGTCACATTGAGTACTGACTATCTGGTCAACGTGTGGGTTCGAAGTGGCCATAAAATTACGACCTCTGCAATTGCGAAGAATGCCACCTGAACCGCAGTCTACCCCGCAAGGGTTAAATGTCGTGAACGCGTTTGTCTTTTTTGACTAAATCTAGTATAAGTCGATTGATTTTTGGGGAAGTCTAAAACTAGGTTCAACCGTACTTGCGTTTTAAGCCTAAACATATACACAATTACGGATCCTGTCTATAATTCCGAAAAGTTGAAATGATAGAGAACAAATAATGAAATACACATCAAAAATAAACTCACACCTAAGATTAGGTTAAGTTTGAAACTGTATTATTTAAGTGTACCATTCAGTAATATTCGGTGTACATTTTCGTATTATTTGACGTTCGTTGAAATACTATCCCAGATTGAAAGTTACTGACTTTTCTTCACATCAATCAATCAATCAGCCAATGTCAGTCTACTGCTGGACGTAGGCCTCCACAAGAGTACGCCACAAAACACGATCACTCGTGGCCCTCAGCCAACCACTACCAGCGACCTTTTTCAGGTCATCGGTCCACCTAGCAGGGGGGCGTCCTACACTACGTTTACCGAGACGAGGTCGCCATTTGATGGTTTCTTCACATAAACGGTACATAATATACCTAAGTCTTCTTGTGACATCCTGGGAAGAATCCTAAATTACAAGCTAAGTTACATAATTAAACCTAAGTTTCGGTGAAATTAAAATTCATCCCCTCCGTAAATCAAGCAGGGCGTTCAAATGGCGTAAATTTCACCAACTGAAACACTGCTGCGATAAAGGGCCTGCACTCGACTAGTAATAGTGATGGGAAAGCACAGTGAAGTGGATTGTCGAGTACAGAATATAAAAATGAGTGGTAGTATCGATGACATAATATTATACTCACTAATAATAATATTGAAGGACATTATTACACCAATTGAACTAGCCCCTTGCTAAGTACATTCAAGACTTGTGTTAAGGGTACTAGTAAACGTATATTTAAGAAATATACACTTATTATAGATGGATAAACAGTAGAAGAAAAGCGTAGTTCTTAACTTTGCCTCCACCGCGAATCGAACCCGGGATTTCACGATTAGCGTTCAGGTGGTTAACCAATTGCGCCACGGAGGTTGACTATATTGTCTAAATATATTGTAGTGTCTAAATATATTGTAGTGTCTAAAAAGGTGATAACGTGCTTTTGATTTTGATTAAATTCAATAACTTTAGGTTCTAATATTTATGAACGGCGTGGTCAGAGGTTCAGTAGGGTTTCTTACGATACATACATACACATCAAGAGGGGTAGGCAGAGATAACAGATCCCCATATGTCCTATCCACCACTTTCGCTTCATTGACACTTATACATCTTCTCATACACACTCGGCGATTATAGGTTCCTCCTAACGTCACCATTTTTTCAATATAGCTTCTATCTGACTGTCATATGTCTTATTGGGCCGACCCCTACGTAAAAACGTACACTATTTTTAATTCCTTCATTCAATGTCACTCCTAACATGCTTCTCCGTGACCGCATTTCGACGGCATTGATTGTACAATACCTTAAATAGGTCTCTTGGTAGACTGGAACTTAATAATGCTAACTGCTTGCTGTTGTCGTAGAAGGCGACTAAATGACTATGGTTAAATTAAATCTATAGAGCTTTAAGCTAACAACGTGTCAAAAATGTTTCATATGACATCACTGGCTAAAAATTGACCTAGGAAAGCTAAAATTGACCTGGGAGATATTATCATGTCTCTGAGGTTGTGTTCATTCCGAAAAGGATTAAAAGACATGAATAATAATAATACAATGCATATCACAATATTAATATAATAATAATACATATAAGAATACACAAGAGAAAGTATTTGCAGTTGTGAAATGTATGTATGTATAATCATTGCCACTTACACTGACTGACACTTGTTGAATAATGACTGTCTTAAAGTGACCGTCGAATTGATATACCGACTACTAATTTAAAGTTACTTTACTCATACATTACCAGCCCATATAAACCGCCCAGTATGAGTATATACTAATTCAAGTATCACATCCCTATACGCGCTCTAATTGGCAAACTTTTAGGCCGGTTAAGGAAAGCGGGCAAAGTTTTTGTTGCGACCTCAATGTACATAATTACGTCCTTACCCACGCTTCTACTTGGTAAAGATTGGGTGGGACTTAATAGTCATCCCCAATTAAGGGACCTTTGAATAGGATGAGAGAGGCATTGTGTAAGGGCTTAAGCTTGGTCCAATTGTTGGCTGGAATAGATAAGATAGAATAGTTAAATCACTATTTAAGGGTTTCATTGCTATATAAAAAGTTTTCTGGAAGCATACATACATATATTAAGTACATTTACGTCCTTTGATCTCTTTCGTAATGGAAAGATAAAATATCTGCTAGTTCATTTTCCAGCATAAATATTGGGGTTGTGATTTCATATGAAACATTGGTGTCAGCTTGCTAGCCTATAGCCCAATAGATTCAATGTACTCCTAGTCCCTTAGTCGCCTCCTACGACATGGCTGAACGGCAGCTACTTAGTATTCTTTTAACGACTCATAATACAACGGGATATAAATACTTAAAACATAGAAATAAGTATAATACTTGAAATGAATTATTTATAACGAAATCAACAATAATTTGAATAATTAATATAATTTTCATTATATTTGAAGTATCTTTATATTATTTTATATTATCTTTAATTTGTTATTATTCATATTCCTTAATTACTTCAATTAACATTTAGCATGATGGTATAAAACGTGAATCCAAGTCAAACGCCTTTCATATAATTACAAGCAAACTTATGATATGTAAATAAGTGTACGTAAAAGCAAGAAGCATCGATTATGTATTACATTATGTATAAATTAATTTCACATACGCTTCACGAGTTGTGTAAACGCACTCCTTTTTTATTGTGGCAAAGTAGTCAGAAGCTTGAGTGCCCATCTCCGAAATTCGAAGGAATGTTTGTTTTGAGCCTAAGTACAGCACCCAATGTGATGGGTAGTGAACTGTATCGCCGTATACAGGCACTGGGCATTACCTATCCCGAGAGCTAATTTAATTCATTGGTACATTCCAGAGTCGGGATTCGAACCTAGGATCTCTAATTAGAAGTCTTGCCCTCTAGGCTACAGCCGCTTATTCCACGTTCTAGGTGTCATAAAACATATACATTCACGTCCTTTTATCCCTTTTGGGGTGGACAGAACCTCAGGAAATAACATCTTCTAAGTCACTTTTAACATGAATATTGGGGTTTCGTTGTCATAAAGGAATATTCGAGTGACCCATACCTAACATCGAAATATCAGAGACGAGCACTCAAGCCTCTGACTGTCCCGCCACAATAAAAAGGGAATGTGTATACACAAGTCGTGAAGCGAAAAATTATATAAAAAACCTAATGAACAATTCCGTGCTGTAAAGTAAAAAGAACTAGTTGTCGTTCTTTCCGACATGTTGTAGAAGGCTACTAAGAGACTAAGGTATGTACGTCACTACATAGTATAAAACAAAGTCACTTTCTCTGTCCCTATGTCCCTTTGTATGCTTAAATCTTTGAAACTACGCAACGGATTTCGATGCGGTTTTTTTAATAGATAGAGTGATTCAAGAGGAAGGTTTATATGTATAATAACATCCATTAAATAGTGGAGTAGGCTATATATTTTATACCCGTGCGAAGCCGGAGCGGCTCGCTAGTTTATATACACTTCTGGACACATCTATTGCCCCACCTAGCATTTTCAGTTTCGTTTGGTCCTAGCTAAAATTTTTTGTTAGGTCGAGTTAAAAGTTTTTATGCAGTTTTTAACTTGGCATATTCACAGTGTCATTCAATAGTCTTTGTTTGAATTTCGAATACAGAATTTAAAGAAGCAAAAGACAATTTAGAGCCTGTTTGTCATTAAACAATCGAACCTAAACTTTAAGGTGGGCCAATAGATGTGTCCGGAAGTATATAATCATGTATATACCAGATACTAACAGAGGCAGGGTCGTGTGCGGGGTGCGGGGGGGAGGGTCGCGGGCGCAGGCGCGAGAGGGCGCTCAACAGGCCCTCCGTGGTGCCGCAGCGCCCATCGTCCTCTCTGCAACAATAGACCACGGTGACTATTAGACTATTGGCTATAAACTGGGAGAGGTAGAGGTTATTGTGATAGGAAGGTGTAGCGGAGAAGAGGTATGAATTGAGAGGCTATTTAATCAATATTTACATTTAGGAATATATCAAAATAATAAGACTAAATAAATAAAGGTTACAATAAACTAATAATACTTTTTTTATAGATTAAATAGGAATTTATTATATACAATGAAGCAAGAAATTAAAACTATAAGCCTGAAGTAGAAATAAAAATTAAATTACATAGAAAATATCTTTATAATCATCGCTGTCAGAGGGTGGTAGGGTTCCCAAGACACTGATAGCATTCCCCCTCTGTATAGCTATGCTAATTCTCTGAGAGAAAAATGCTCCAGCCCTGGGATCCCCAAACTTTTCAATTAAACAGGACGATATTAAAATTAAAAATGAAATCTTAAAGCTAAATGTATTTGCAAATAAAATATATCTGCCAAATCACTGGCAGTGGTAGGAAGTGTCCCAAGAAGGAAGATAGGCTATTAGATATATGAGATTATAGTAGATAAAACATGTAAATTAACTGACTATTAGACTATAGAGGAATATGAATACAGTGTTATGATATAACTGTAGAGGAGACATATGAATAAATAGTACTGACTATTCACTTAGTTATCTTTTAAGACATGCCAGAAAAACCCCGAAAAAAGATAAGAATAGAGAATTAAATATAATATAATTAAGGTTTACTCGTTATTGGAGCAAGTCATTAATAATAATAATATTTAGGACACCACTACAGTAATTGAACTGGCCCCTTGGTAAGTTCATTTAAGACTTGTGTTAAGGGTACTAGTCAACGTATATTAAAGAAATATATACATCTTATATATAGTTAAATACATATTTAGCATATAAAATCTAGAACCAGACTGGAAAACTGAAGAAAAGCGTAGTTTTTAACTCGCCTCCACCGGGAATCGAACCCGGAACCTCACATAAGCGTTCAGGTTCTCAACCAATCGCCACGGAGGTCGTTATTGACAGTCACTTTTAACCCACTTTTCACCTATATTCACTATGTGCCACGACCCTTAAAACACTATCCATCCCAAAAAGACATACAAAGGTTTAGTAAACTGTAAATTCCATTCGAAATAATCACTAGAACGAGACAGGCGGTTTACCTCTCTCCCTCTAACCGCAAAGTGATTTATGTTCTAAACACTCACAAGAAATAAACTTTGTACACGTAATAATTATTATCCTGTGTTAGTCTGATAGGTAAATTGAATGCTAACTAGCTGCCGTTCTTCTCTATATCGTAGGAGGCGACTAAGGGACTAGGGGTAAAATAATCTATTGAAGAATGTTACAATCTATTTTGAATATTATACTATTTTAACTCCATTAAAAACCCGATTGTAATGCTAAAGGAAAATGAAGAATTCACGCATCTACGTCCATAACGGAATAGGCAGAGACTATCGATCGCCACCTGAAATGATCCTGACAAATCTCTTGCTTCACTCACACTCATTAACCTTCTCATACATGCTCTTCTGTTCTTCACATTACGTACACCTTGAGAAGAATGTCTCCAATTAATTGTTGTTAATTAATTGTTGATTAATGAAGGTAAATAATGAGATAATAGTCTTTCAGGACTGATGGGCTAGTCTATACATACATACATTCACGTCCTTTAATTCCATTTGAGGTGAGCAGAACTTCCGTGACATGACGATATCTCTTAGGCAACTTTTTGATATGATTTTTGGGATTGTGATGTCATATGAAAAATCGGTGAAATATCGCTGGCTTATTTCACTATAGATCGTTAGTCGCCTCCTAAGACATGCCAGGAGGAGTGGCAGTTACATGCAGTAAGAAGCGTTTACGACCATTAACCCTTGCGGGGTATTAAAGGTTCAGGTGACTCCGCAATTGCGAAGGTAGTAATTCTATGGCCACCTCGAACCCACGTGTTGACCAGATAGTCAGTACTCAATGTGACTGGTGGTAAGCCATGTCGCCATTGACAAGCACTGACTATTACCTGTTCGGGAACAAGTAGGTTTCCTCACGATGTTTTCCCTCACCGTAGTATTCGATGCATTTCGTAAATGTCTTTAATTACGAAAATGTACATAGAAATTCATTAAACTTCATTTCCATTGGTACATGCTCAAGCGGGATTTGAACCTTATACCCACTCACACAGAGTCAAGCCCCAATCAACTGAGATACGACGAATTCGACGTAGATAGGTATATATGTATGTGATGTAACATTTCGTCAGTTAATTCCAGCATAATTATCGAAGCTCTGTTAGCATTAATATGAAATATATTGGACGCCATGCGACAAATCAAACAAATCTCATTAGTCTTAATTAAACTTACTTAACACATACATATATTCACGCCTCTACTTCCCTAACGGTATAGGCAGAGACTATCGCTACCTTGAACGATCCTGACCAATCGCTCTTGCTTCATTCACACCCATTAACCTTCTCATACATACTCTTCTGTTCTTCACACTGCGTATACCCGCCTTGAAAATAATGTTTCCAATTTGTTCTGTATAAGTTCTACGTGGCCTACCCCGTCCAACTCTACCTTCCACTTTGGTTCTATAATCTGCTTTAGTAAGTCTTATTTCATCCATCCGCTCCATGTGCCCAAATAATTACGATAATTATATTCATCATTAACATAACGTTGTCTGTTTACGTCTCTACATATTCTTTCATACCACTAAACTATTAATATAAATAATATACACAACATACGCTAAGTGAAAACATCGTAAGGAAACCTACCTGTTCCCCGCACAGGTAATAAGTTAGTGCTTGTAAATGGCGACATGGCTGACCACCTGTCACATTGAGTACTGAATATCTAGTCAACACGTGGGTTAAATGTCCATAGAATTACTACCTCCGCGATTGCGGAGATGGGAACCGGAACCTCTGACTACCCCGCAAGAGTTAATATTCGTGAATGCGTCTATACACATAAATGACGGAAAGGCAGCTAGTTCATTCCTTTGTAGTCCCAGATTAGTTGAAGACACGTAAGTAGAGGCAACGAGGGGAAACACGTGCGTAATTATCAACTGATTACATTATTATCTGATTAATTATATACGCCATTGTTACGGTTAAGAATGAAGTTTTTACGACACTATAATTTCCGGTTAAGTCATTAAAGTTTGTACTTAGATTCAAAGTGAACGCATATACATAGTTATGCCTTTAGAATTTATGTTATAACATACATATATCACAGCTGATTCCCTATAAATGGGTAGGCAGAGATCACGGTTTTAAATCTGTTCCGATCCTGACAAACCACTTTCGCTTCATTGACAGTCATACACACTCAGCGGTTATAGGTACTTCTAACGTCACCTTTTTAAAACATATTATAATTATGTATTTTGACGACATCTGCTTACAAATTAATTATTATTGAAAGTAAAAATAAAACAATATAGATAGTTCTTTAACATTTACGTATAATTATTATTCACTAATTTCAATGTAAAGTAATGTATTCATTATTATACAAACACTTTTATTGATGATACAAACTTTCCCACTACATCGTATAATACAAACACTTATAGTTTATACAAAATGAATCATCGTCTCACACAAATCTTTTTGAAATTACTTCATATCTTTAGTTAACTACATCATCAGGGAAATTGTATTGTATTTCACTTTAGGTAACATTAATTAAACAATTTTAAAATTATAAAGTTGAGGATAAGGTATCTTTTTACCCATTTTCCAATTCAATACCTTTTTGAAAGGAACAAAGTAATTCTAAACTTCGTAGAAACAGGAAAGAAATAACAATTCCAAATATAAGGTACCTATATAATATTCCTATAACAAAGTTTCCTTCTTTTGTTTACCGTATTTTGTTTTATAAGTAACACGTTTTTATTTTAAGCTGCTTCTAACTTTTCAATACACGTTTTAACTTTATAAACCAACAAGATCTCCAAAACTTACACAATTTGCACAAAACTTTATATTACTGATCCACTTCAACACATATTGAGCCGGACCTCACTTTTCCCGTGGGACACTGGTCTACGGTAAACGCTGCTCTGTCATCTATTAGTGGTACCGTTGAATTGGTTGTACTTGTACCCTTAGGAATGGGTACACTTGTAATATTAGTTGTACTTGTACCTTTAGGAATAGGTACAGTGGAGTTCTTATCATCAGCCTGTCCCCAAATCCAACGATTATCATCACTTTTAGTTTCATTCACACTTAAAACACTTTTGATTTTAATCCTGTCTGTGTTTATTCTTTTATCTTCACTCACACGTCCGTCATCCTCTATCTTCTTCTTTTCTTCTGTAGAAACAGTTGAATTCGCTCTCCCTTTCTTCTCTGCTTGTTCTCTGTTTAAACTAACATCGACTCTTCCATTGTCTTGTATTTTAATTGTAATACTATCATCACTAAGTGGTATTCTTTGATTTATAGTAGTAATAGGTTTTCTCTCTCGCACAGGAGTCTTTGAGTCTGTCAATCTTCCATTAAACTCTTCCTTATCGAATCCAGGATTGAACTCAGGTTCCACCTTCTGTTTGTAGAATAAATTCACCTCTCCTCTTCTCAAACTTCTATTATCTTCCTTCCGTTCAAAGGATATTCTCCTCACGTCCCTGCAAGGTCGGTCTGGTAGTGGGAAAGCGACACATAGGCCGACGGAGACGATGATGATTAAGAGCATCTTGGTTTAGCGTTCAACCATGTTGGCGTCAGAGCCAGTCAAGGTCCGCGGTCGAACTCCATAAGTGAACGTGATTAAGATGTTGCGACGACTTCCGACAAAGATTATTCACTGGTCATAAGAGCAGATGGAATGTTTCAAGTTTATTAAGTACTAGTGACCCGCTCCGACTTTGTACGGGTATAAAATATATAGCCTACACCACTATTTAATGGATGTTATTATACATATAAAACTTCCTCTTGAATCACTCTATCTACTAAAAGAAACCGCATCAAAATCCGTTGCGTAGTTTCAAAGATTTAAGCATACAAAGGGACATTAGGACAGAGAAAGCGACTTTGTTTTATACTATGTAGTGAAGTGATAAGATGTGTAAAAAATTGATAAGTGTTTCATATGTATATGTTTTTAAGTAAGTCATTAGATTTGTTCGTTAAATATGTTTTATGGTCTTAAATATTTCTTTAATATATTGATTTGTTCAATAAATGCCTATAAAGTAAATATTTAATTATTATATTTGATTCAAACTTGTATACATATAATAAAATAAATAAGTAATCTTTGGAATATCCAACGATTTTATAATTTAAATATTTTAGTTAATATATGTAGATCTTCTAATGATTAATTAATGTACATGCCCGTATTTTAATAATTAAAATACAATTTCCTATTTTATACGTGACCAACTGGATGCATTGGTATGTCATTTTAAAGATTTAGCAAGTAATGTCGATGCTACTTACTCTTAGTATCGTGACTTAGTATAGGTGACCAAGGTAAATATTAGGAAGTATTTGGCGATAAAGATATTTCATATAAATACCATCACAACCACGACAATTATGTTCAAGGTGACATAGCAAATATTTCTACCTTTAAGGGTTATCATGATGGGGAAACCTCTCTCTTATATGAATTAATATTAATTTATATATGAGCTGTAAAGAATCAAAAGCAGCTAAATCCGTATTATGGCAAATATTAATAGAGTAAGGAATCATAAATCTCATGTTAAAATGAGTCATTACATTATTCTGTGTCTAAAGCAGTTACAAGACTCACAAAATTTTTATAAAAGACTTCGTTTAGAATCAATATAATTATTTCGTATATATAAATATTTTAAAACTTGATAACTAATATTTAAATGCCCATCAAAAAATACCATAATAGTCATCAATAATATCGAATCGCCAAAATAATAACAATCCCACACCTATTTTAATCTTTGAGGTACTTTAAAGAATTATTATTATAATGTTATTATTTATTGTTGAACATTAAAATATTTTCGATGTTTATTTATTCAGTTTTAAGTGTGTTCGGCTGAAATGTATGTATGGTGACAAATTTAAGTTCCCAGAACATTCTAAATTGATTTAACAGGAATGAATGATGTAATCACACATCTTTGTACCCTCTCTGGATAAGTTATCAAAACATTGGAATGGTAATGAAACTCTAAAATGCGTGAGCTGTAAATAGGTAGCACGTGGTAATATACATTGTTACTTGACTATCACTACATAGTATAAAACAAAGTCGCTATCTCTGTCCCTATGTCCCTTTGTATGCTTAAATCTTTGAAACTACGCAACGGATTTCGATGCGGTTTTTTTTTAATAGATAGAGTGATTTAAGAGGAAGGTTTATATGTATAATAACATCCATTCAATAGCCAGAAGTGCGAAGCCGGAGCGGGTCGTTAGTTTATTATATAGTGCACAGTTAATGTTAAATTATTTATATTGGGGTTAAGTATAATGTGTACACTATATCATTATTATAATTGTGCTTAATGTCATATCTTTTGGCTCTGTCCAATAAAGTACATTAATAAATATCGCCTATGGAGTCTTGTTTGTCAATACATTAATTGTCTGATAATAACAAAAACACAATTCTTTTACAACATAAGCCCTTAAGTAACTAGGAATAGTAAGGTTTCCTAACAAAATTTACTTCTCTAACATATTAAATAAGGTTCTCTAACATATTTTATTGTGGAAATGTACATAGAAATTCAGAATACTTAATTCCCGTTGGCACATGCCCAGGCGGGATTTCAACCTTGAACTTACTGATTCTGGCTGAAGCAAAGGTCTTAACGATAGAGCTACACAGAACTTATATATCGAACTATGTATGTATATACTTTATAAGATAAATTCTATATAAAACGTTATATAAGATGTATCTATAATTGTTATGTATGAATACAGTAATGTATGATAAGTAACATGGATTAGGTTTGAAGGACTTGATATTTAAATTAAAACAAGTACACGAATATTAAACCTTACGGGAGTCAAAGATTCAAGTCTCCACAAGTATTATGTCAGTGATTCTAAGGTCAACTAAACTATATTATATGACGTGGACACTATTTTAACCTGTTACGGGATGTTGTAGATGTTTGGTAGAAGTGGATGGATGAAAGGAATGCATAAAGCCAAAATTAACAAAAAGTTGGACGGAGTAGGCCGCTTATAACATATATGTGTAGGTACCACTGTGTCCTACATGAAAAGAGGAAGCTTCCTACCTGGAAGGTGTTCGTCCAGGCTAATGGCCTGAGTTGGGAATTTGTATATATCTTGTTTCCGATAAATATTTCACTTGCGCGTTTTAGGAATTGATTTGTGTGCAATTATTATTTTATATTCTTGGCGGCGTCATCTGTGGTAATTATGTTTAACTAATTGCAACCTAGGTTTACTTAGGTTTCTCTGTGTGTGTGGCGCTCTAGAGGTCGCCACATATGTATAGATCAAATTGGAGACATTCTTCTCAAGGCGGATGCACGTAGTGTGAAGAATAGAAGACCATGTATGACAAGGTTAATGAGTGTGAGTGAAACAAGGGTGATTTGTCAAGATCGTTCCAGATGGCGATCGATAGTCTCTCTCTATTCCCTTAGAGATGTAATGTATGAATATAACGTAAGTACATACGTATTACATGATTCATTCTTTAGCATAAATTTGTATATATGTATAAATAACACTCGGTATTACTCCCGCTTACCCGTTCTTAAACCTGATTTGAAATTCCAATAGCGCTCCATACATTTAAATGCCAATTGAATAACTAACCAAACAAACGTTTACTCCGCTAAAATATGTATGTATGTATTTCTTGTAAACTCCATTATACATATGTATGTATATGTACGCCTGA
The DNA here is from genome assembly GCA_030578115.1 of Leucoptera coffeella. Lineage (NCBI taxonomy): Eukaryota > Metazoa > Arthropoda > Insecta > Lepidoptera > Lyonetiidae > Leucoptera > Leucoptera coffeella. The sequence continues at coordinate 50,088 of JAMBLF010000570.1, read as the reverse complement.
TTCCCTGTTGAAGGGTAGGCAGAGATCACGGAACCCTATTTGTCCCGATCCTGACAAATCACTTTCGCTTTATTGACACTCATACACACTCGGCGGCTATAGGTACTTCTAAGAATAAAATTTAGCTACCTGCCTGGTGGGAACGACCTCTGACTTCTTATTAGAATTCGAATCCCGATTCAAGCATGTACCAATGAATGAATTTTCAAACAGTGTTTTTCCATTACGTACATAATTTACAGTCGTCAACGAGGGGTAACATTGTAAGGAAACCTACATATCTCTCGGGTTAAACAGTGCCTATATGTATACAATTCACTTCCTATCACGTTCAGTGCTGTTTATCTAGTTAAACGCGGGCTTTGAGAGGCTCATACCTAACATGCCTTTTCGGAGATGGGCACTCAAGCCTCCGACTAACCCGCCACAATAAAAAAACGAAACGGTTTGTGTATACATAAGTCGTGAAGCGTATGTAAGTTAGCTAATTACACTTTACTGACGTCCCAGAATAGCACCGAGTAGAGTAACTCACTTTTTGTCAATCTTAATCTTTGTCAAAGTTTTTTCGCTGATTTAATAACGTAGAATTGGATTAGGGAAAACCGGTAGGTATTATGCTAATATTGAGGAAATGTTCTCTATTTTCTTATAATATTATGCTGTTGGGGATTTGTGTTGTAAACAGCTGTCTTCTTAATGCATTTCATACATACATACACATCACGCCTGAATCCCTGTAGAGGGGTAGGCAGAGATCGCGGATCCCCATTTGTCCCGATCCTGACAGATCACTTTCGCTTCATTAACACTCATACACATACGGCAGTTATAGGTACCATTTTTCAATATAGCGTCTATCTGACTGCCATTTGGCTTATTGGGCCGGCCCCTACGTAACCGACCTTCCACTTCACCCACATATATTCCTTTTGTCAATGTACTATCATTCAACCGCATAACATGTCCAAACCATCGAAGCATGCCCTTTTTAACTTTAATCACATCAATTATACTTTCGAATATTTAGTTAGAGCTTTACGATGATAAAGGACGGTTACGTATGCGTCGCTCCAATAAGACATGGGACAGTCAGATATACGCCATATTTAAAAAGGGTGACGTTAGATGTACCTACAAACGCCGAGATATGGATATATATGAACGACACTGAAGCGAAAGTTGTTTCGACACAAATGAGGATCATTGATCTCTGCTTAACCCTCTGTGGGGAAACGGGCATGATATGTATGTATGTTCAATACAATCTTGTTGGCTATACGATGTTTCTGTTGCAAAGACTTTCCTGTTTTATAGGCTAGTGCTTTCATTAATACATAGCTAAAATAGTCTAAATATGACGAATAGGCTTTAGTTTTCAAGGCTCTATCCATTCGTCCGGAGATTATGTACGTGATGCGAATGTATGTTGGTACATTTGCATTCATATGTAAATGTCACGCTCGTTTCTAAGAAGAGGTATGAGTAGGTATATGTTTAATCACTACATATGTAGTATAAAACAAAGTCGCTTTCTCAGTCCCTATGTCCCTTTGTATGCTTAAATCTTTGAAACTACGCAACGGATTTTGATGCGGTTTTTTTAAATAGATAGAGTGATTTAAGAGGAAGGTTTATATGTATAATAACATCCATTAAATAGTGGAGTAGGCTAATATATTTTATACCCGTGCGAAGCCGGAGCGAGTCGCTAGTAATAACTAAAGTATAGTATATTATGTAAATACATCTGTTATACCTACTAAAACCCTTCTTTCTCTTTGAGAATGTACAGAACCTCGGCGACATCATTTCCTTAGTTAATTTAAGTAAAATGAGCAAGTCTGATGAAATTATAAGAGAATCTCGGTGGATTCTAGCTCATCACCCAATTGATACCATTGACACCTAGTAACTTAATAGCAGGTAAAAATGCATGTACCTACGTAGAATTTGATAGAGGCTGGTTTATTGGTTTTCTATCTGACTAACTACTAAGTACCTCCGTGGCGCGATTGGTTAACCACCTGAACGCTAATCGTGAGGTCCCAAATTCGACTTCCGATGGAGGCAGAGTTAGGAACTACGTTTTTCTTCTGCTTTCCAGTCTGGTCGTTGATTATATATGTTATATATGTATAATAAGTAAATATTTCTTAAATATACGTTGACTAGTACCCTAAACATAAGTCTTAAATGTTAAGTACATTTAAGACTTATGTGTGTACCAAGGGGCTAGTTCAATTGGTATGATAGTGTCCTAAATACTATATTGTATTTACTAATCTCACTCCCATCGGAAATCGACCCCAAACCCTTTTAAATAGTAAGTAATCTATCAATATAATAATGCCATATAATATACTAGCAACCAGCTCCGGCTTCGCACTTCTGGCTATTTAATAGATGTTATTATACATATAAACCTTCCTCTTGAATCACTCTATCTATTAAAAAAACCGCATCAAAATCCGTTGCGTAGTTTCAAAGATTTAAGCATACAAAGGGACATAGGGACAGAGAAAGCGACTTTGTTTTATACTATGTAGTGATAATACCATCTGCACCACAGCAATGAAATAGTCTTTGCAATGCAGTTCGTGTGTTTTTTTCACGAGCACCGCGTCGCCTTCACCAGCTAATTATTCTTACAACTTCATAATTTTATAGGCAGAGTTCTTACAGGGAAAACTACAATTGCAATAATACAACTAGAAGTAAAAAAGTAACAAAGAAGAAGATAAAAATCGTGAAAAATTACATGAAAATACAATGTTTAATTGTTTCTTTTTTAAGATACTTGCAATTTTTATTAATTTCACAAGAAAACGGGACTTATTGTGTATATTTTATAAACAAAGTATTACCTTTGTTACTCGTTATTTTGATCATGTTGCAATGGCTGTGTTCACGAGTCAACTAAGCATCGAATAAAATTCACGCGATATGCCCCGTTTTTTTGTAAAATGTTTAATTTTTTTTATTTAGTAAGGGTATAAAATAGTTAGAAAGTCATATTAAACCAGAGTACAATATAGTAAACACAGTAGAACGATAATATGGCTTAATTTAATTTAAAACGTGACCCTTCAACCTCCTTTCATTACTATCGTCTCTATAGTACTTCAATATACATACAATAAACCAGGGAATGTACCTCAACCCTTACTACAAATCGCGAGAACAAAATATTCGAAATGATGAAAAACAAAATGCATATTGCCTCAAATCGACACCGGAAAAGCCTCTTGCCTTTGACAAGCGGAAACGGATACCAGGGGCCGGAAATGGCAACTTACTCCAGAGGAAGTGACCCAAATAAAAATATGATCATTTTCCTCTATTTACTTAACTGTTCCCGTGCTGTAGGGTTGAAATGGAATGGGTACTAGCTTATTTTCTCACATGTAGTAGGAGGCGAAAGACTAAGGTATTAGGAATGAATGGCATATAAAGGGTGATGAGCTAGAAACCTGTAATTAATCATGTTGACAGCCAATAATATCAAGAGATTATCTTATATTTTCTGTATGTCTGAGACATAGATAGAACATTTGTTTATGTGGAGTCCACAAGGACGAAATCGCATCTATTGGTCCAATATTTCATGATTGTAATTCATAGTAAAAAAATAACCCGAAGATACATTACCTATTTCCCAAAAGTGATAATATGTCGAAAGTGCATATATATTTTTCTATATTTATACATATAACTATTACCATAATAGTTTGGTAACTACACAATACTTCCTATTTTTATATAATATCAATTTGTCTATAAAGCACCTTCTATCTATTGCCCCGTAAGCAGCAATCCTAAAGAAGTATAGCGGCGAGAAAAACCAGTTTTTTAATGACCACTACTTTGTGCAAGAAGCGAAGATGGCCACCGAATTACGTAATAGAACTGACCAAAATACTGTGAATTTATTCAGCTGGGACGTAAATAGAATGAAAACTAACTACATTTCTTTGCGACGTATGGTAAGAGACATATACATTCACGTCCTTCAACCCTTTTCGGAATGAGAAAAAAACCTTGGCATTCATTTACAGTCACAAAAACATACACAATACAAATATTTTACATATCAAACTTACAAACTAGGGGGTATAGCTTATGCATGTTATTGTCGCTAAAAAGGTTCTAACTCAGCTGGGTATGTTACGTTTAGTGGCAAACGCAACGCTGATATTATGTTATTTCACAGACTAGCATGGGACGTTCACGACCGTTAACCCTTACGGGATAGTCCGAGGTTCAGGTGTCCATCTCCGCAAATCGTAATTGCGAAGGTAGTAATTCTATGGCCACCTCGAACCCACGTGTTGACCAGATAGTCAGTACTCAATGTGAGAGGTGGTAAGCCATGTCACCATTTAAAAGCACTAACTATTACCTGTTTGGGGAACAGGTAGGTTTCCTCACGATGTTTTCCCTTGCCGTATAAGTCGATGCCTTTCGTAAATTTGTTTTTAATACGAAAATGTACAAAGAAATTCATTAGACTTCATTTCCATTGGTACACGCTCAAGCTGGATTTGAACCCTGTACCCACTGAGCCAAGCCATAAACAACTGAGCTATGCCGAATTTCACCAATATTTATCCTAAAAAGTGACCTACAAAACCTTTCAGATATATTAATGCACTTTAAATCTAGATAGCATTACTATTCAATAAACCTATGCTAGATAATGTTAGTTAGTACGACCTTGAAAAGAATCAATAGATATGAGTATTAATGAGTAATTAGTAACTTATGTATACACATCGTATGAGTGATGCCATAGAATTACAACCTTCGCAATTGCGGAAATGGACTCCTGAACCTCGCTACCCCACAAGGGTTAATGGTCGTGAACAAGTCTTTTTTGTGTGACGTGTTTGTATGAATCACTACATTGCATAGTATAAAACAAAGTCGCTTTCTTTGTCCCTATGTCCCTTTGTAAGCTTAAATCTTTGAAACTATGCAACGGATTTTGATGCGGTTTTTTTAATAGATAGAGTGATTCAAGAGGAAGGTTTATATGTATAATAAAATCCATTAAATAGTGGAGTAGGCTATATATTTTATACCCGTGCGAAGCAGGAGCAGGTCACTAGTGAATTATAAAATAAAACAGTAAATGAGTGTTATAAAAGTGTGATGGCAAATATGTTGTGTTGAAGAGATTTATTCGTTTTTTTTAGAGATATTGAGAGTTTATTCTTATATTATTATTCAGTCATTAATTCTCGGAAACTCTCACCTTTTATAGACTATCAAGTAAATTAAGATTTCGATGTTCAATGTGGTCTTTGAAATATTTCCTGTTTGGTGGAGGCCAGCGGGGTCTCAAGGGCCGGTGCGTATTTCGCCCAGCGCATCAGCATAGCTGTGCAACGGGGAAATGCCACCAGCCTTCTTGGGACACTTCCTACCACTGCCACTCATTTGGCAGATATATTTTATTTGTAAATATATTTAGCTTTAAGATTTTACTTTATTTATCTAAGTAGTCTTATTATTTTGATTTATTACGTCATGAAAATATTGATTAAAAAATGTGGTCTTACACTACTAATGTGAAAATTACACTGGAATCTCTATGTACCCCGTAAATGACCATAAAACATATCATGATCTAGATATAGAAACAGGTTTTTATATCTCATTCAGATAAATGACTTCATTGGTAGTAATTTTCCTTTTCATTTAATTTGCATAATCCGCTAGTATGATTCACTAACTAGTATGTGACGTAAATAGAACTAACTAGCTACCTTTCTTCACGGTTATTCTGTATGTGTCTCTTTCATTTATGTCACAGTTTCGTTTTTGTTTTGAATACAATGACAAAAACGATACGATGTTATTTTAAGCTCTTTTTATGTTGTAATTCGACGTAGCTCAGTTATTTGGTATAAGTGTAGTGTTATAAGGTTTAAGTTCATACGAACAAAAGACAATATGTTACATTTTAAAACTGGCACCACTATGCATTGTCATGGCCACTATACGTTCGCGTGCTTCAAAATGAAAAATATTGTCTTTTGTTCGTATAAACGTAAACCTTATAAAATTTTTTGTGACTTTACATTTTCGTAATAAAAGTCCATCGAATATTATGGTGAGGGAAAACATCGAGAGGAAACCTACCCGTTCCCCGAACAGGTAGTCAGTGCATGTAAATGGTGACAAGACTTGTCACCTGTCACATTGACTACTGACTATCTGGTCAACACGTGGGTTCGAGGTGGCCATAGAATTACCACCTGCGCATTTGCGGAGATGGAAACCTGAAGCTCTGACTACCCCGCAAGGGTTTAATGATCATGAAAGAAATTCGTAAAACTTCATTTTCATAATTAACGCCAATAAAGATAGCTAACTATAAAAGTACCAAATTATTTCTATTAACTATATTTAAAGTCTATTACTACAATATATAAACATTAATAGGCTTTCACTTAAACATAAATCATTAGAAACAAGTCAATTTACTCGGGCAAATTGAATACACTCACTTGTCAGCTAATTAATGGAATTGTATCGAATCAATGCACGTGACACCAATTCAATTCCATTCAATTCCATGTACAATACAATTGTGTTCAAGGTGATGAGTTTAGGTACATGTATACAATACAATGTTTAGTTTAGTCCAAAAAGGTTTTTATGTGTTTATAGAATATAATTAAATACATATCAAACATACTGAAATATTTCCCAGTAGAGGGGTAGGCAGATATCTCGGTACCTCTATCTGTCCCGATCCGCCGGTTGCTAGTTCATCGCCCAATAGCATATATTTACCCCTAAATAGAATGCTAAATAGAACTAACTAGTTGCCGTTCTTCAAGTCAAGAGGTAGGAAGCGACTAAGGGACTAGGGGTCAATGGCATCCATAGGTCGCTGGTTCATATCCGGCTCGAAGGACCATGGACACACCGCAGAGTCGTGACGGAGGGGTCCCGACCCTGCAGTGTGGGAAGATACGGGGGATAGCCTATAAACGAACCTAGCCACCAATAAGGTGTGTGTACCTAACTGGCCCTAAGTCCCTATAGCCTAACCCGAATATATACTTATATATAATAAGTGTGGAGTGGTGTGTCAGGCGTGTGGCGCGTGGATGTGTGACCGGCCGGCCACCGCCACCGCCTGGGAGCCCCGGGCGGCCTCTGCCAGATGCAATCCATCTCTGGCGGGGCCCAAAATGTCCACGATCACGTGGACATACCGCGCCGGCCGAGGTCAGTGCTCTTGGCCACAGTGCTAGAATGCTGACGCCAACCACAGAAAGGTGCCACCAAGATGCTGACGAGGATCTGGCGCAGTGACGGTGATGGCAGCGGTGCAAGACTGCAAGTCAGCAAATGCGGCGGCGGCTCCGAGCCCGCGGGGAGGCGGCGGCAGTAGCATTGACGTCAATCACTCGTTCTCGCATTGTTGTATAAGAGGACTGATATTTTAATCAATAAACCAGATCGTTACGAACCTTGTAGCGTTCTCATTTCTTCACCTCTCCTCCCGTAGTGGCAAAGACACCTTCAGTCTCAAATGGTGGCGCTGAGTCTGGCTCACCAGCTACGGGAAAATCCTCACACCTAAACCTTTGATCCCCCACCCTAGGCTCCCGGCCGCGCCTTTAGGTCTAGAGGCGTAGCTTTCCCTACCGTTAGGCACTACACACGGCTAGGCACACTTTATGCCTGGTGGCTCCGGCTGCCTCACATCCACGCGCCACACGCCTGACACACCACTCCACATTTATTATATATAAGTATATATTCGGGTTAGGCTATAGGGACTTAGGGCCAGTTAGGTACACACACCTTATTGGTGGCTAGGTTCGTGTATAGGCTATCCCCCGTATCTTCCCACACTGCAGGGTCGGGACCCCTCTGTCACGATTCTGCGGTGTGTCCATGGTCCTTCGCCTTTTTTATTTTCCACCCCTATGGTGATACTATGTTACTTTAATTCTTTTAATTTGAATAATTAATTAAATTGTAACGTAACTTTGAATATACTTTAACTTAACTTTACTTGGATTTAACTTTGAATAAACTTGAACTTAACTTTAAATAATAACTTAACTAATACCGCGATGACAACTCGAGACCAAACGCGTATCCCCCCTTAGGGTAGAGGATAGTTTTGGTGGTCGCAAGGTCGCGGCTCGGTGTATCGGCCGCGTCGGGTTGTGGCTTTGTTGGACTCGATAGTGCGTGCTGGATTCTGTAGACATCTCTCGCCGGGTGCGAATTGGCTAGTTGGCTTGCCACAAGCGGCATCCCCCAACTAGCAGAGTGGTCGCGAAATCCGTGCCGAGGGGTGCAGGAGACGGCAGTACTTGTTGGGTTAGTTATTAGCTGTAGGATAGGGACTGAAGGCTTCGAAAACATAGAGAAGATCGAAGATGGAAGCAAATACCATAAACAGCCTCCTACAGAAACAAGACGAATATGGGAAAAACGTACATATACCTGGACAAGCAAAAACCCTCCACTCGTGAGCATATTAAACCATAAGGAATATCCATGACGACAATCCGATAGGAAGCATAGACAAGCAGCCCTCGGAAAACCTACAAACTAGACACGACTACTACAATCCGACAGGAAGCATATACGAGCAGCCTTCGGAAAAACTACTTAGGGGAAACTACCCCGACTACCCGGGAGGAAGCAAACAGAAGCAACCCTCGGAAAACTTACAAAACGGACGCGACGACTACAATCCGAAAGGAAGCATACACAAGCAACCTTCGGAAAAACTACTTAGGGGAAACTACCCCGACTACCCGGGAGGAAGCAAACAGAAGCAACCCTCGGAAAACTTACAAAACGGACACGACTACTACTTGCCGGGAGGAAGCATACGATGAGCAACCCTCGGGAAACTTATACTACTTAAACTAGACTAACTACTACTAACCAGTGAACTACTTGAGCTAGACATGACTTCTACAATCCGCAAGAAAGCGTACATGAGCATCTTACGGAAAACGGACAAGCCAACCCAGACAAACCGCAAGGAAATGCACATAGGCAGCTTGCGGAGTATGATCATACTATATACTCATATAACACAAACCAACCGCTCTGCAAAACCGTACGAGCAGTTAGTTAACTTTCTTTATTCTCTATATATACAGGACAACAAAAACGAGACGGCGAGCAGCGAGTGGCGGGCCAGATGCTGATGCTGAACATCCGCAGCCGCCCCCGCCGGAGGAGACCGGCAGCCTTGGAGCCTGCAGCCACGCAGCCGGACACCGCTCCACCTGACTCATCACCGCCTGGGAGCCCCGGGCGGCCTCTGCCAGATGCAATCCATCTCTGGCGGGGCCCAAAATGTCCACGATCACGTGGACATACCGCGCCGGCCGAGGTCAGTGCTCTTGGCCACAGTGCTAGAATGCTGACGCCAACCACAGAAAGGTGCCACCAAGATGCTGACGAGGATCTGGCGCAGTGACGGTGATGGCAGCGGTGCAAGACTGCAAGTCAGCAAATGCGGCGGCGGCTCCGAGCCCGCGGGGAGGCGGCGGCAGTAGCATTGACGTCAATCACTCGTTCTCGCATTGTTGTATAAGAGGACTGATATTTTAATCAATAAACCAGATCGTTACGAACCTTGTAGCGTTCTCATTTCTTCACCTCTCCTCCCGTAGTGGCAAAGACACCTTCAGTCTCAAATGGTGGCGCTGAGTCTGGCTCACCAGCTACGGGAAAATCCTCACACCTAAACCTTTGATCCCCCACCCTAGGCTCCCGGCCGCGCCTTTAGGTCTAGAGGCGTAGCTTTCCCTACCGTTAGGCACTACACACGGCTAGGCACACTTTATGCCTGGTGGCTCCGGCTGCCTCACATCCACGCGCCACACGCCTGACACACCACTCCACATTTATTATATATAAGTATATATTCGGGTTAGGCTATAGGGACTTAGGGCCAGTTAGGTACACACACCTTATTGGTGGCTAGGTTCGTGTATAGGCTATCCCCCGTATCTTCCCACACTGCAGGGTCGGGACCCCTCTGTCACGACTCTGCGGTGTGTCCAGAATCTATTGTTCGATTGGCTGCTAACCTATCTCCGATGTGATATATGACATAACTAGCGACCCGCACCGGCTTCGCACGGATATAAAATATATAGCCTACTCCACTATTTAATGGATGTTATTATACATATAAACCTTCCTCTTGAATTACGCTATCTATGAGGTCTGTGCTATCTATTAAAAAAAACGCATCAAAATCCGTTGCGTAGTTTCAAAGATTTAAGCATACAAAGAGACATAGGGACAGAGAAAGCGACTTAGTTTTATACGATGTAGTGATGATTCTTATATTCATATTAAACAGTGACCTATGAGAAATTACCGTATCTTCAAGGTTCTGTCCACTCCGAAAGAGATTTAAAGTCGTGAATGTAATTTATATATGTTTATATGTACAATTCCGGAGACCATCATTGTTTTCACATACACATGCTGTCGAGGGGTAAGCAGAGATCACGGATCCCCATTTGTCCCGATCCTGACAAACCACGTTCGCTTCATTTACACTTACATCTTCTCATACACACTCGGCGGTTATAGTAACTTTTAACATGACCCTTTTTCATCATAATGTGTCATATTAAGTCTTAATATTCTACGTATTACGATGTTTTTTGTAGGTTTACCTATAACCGCCGAGAGTGTTTGAGAAGATGTATGAATGTCAATGAAGCGAAAGTGGTCTGTCAGGATCGGCACAAATGGGGATCCGTGATCTCTGCCTACCCCTCTACAGGGAATCAGGCGTTATGTGTATGTATGTATGTATTACTATGTTTTATATGTACAATTCAGGAGAAAATAATTGTTTTAACAAGCAGCTGGTTACAATATTCCAATAACTAATACGCAATTTTCCTTAAAAAGTAGAGAAGATAAGTACATACATACGCGTTCACGACCATTAACCCTTGCGGGGTAGTCAGAGGTTTAGGTGTCCATCTCCGCAATTGCGAAGGTAGTAATTCTATGGCCACCTCCAACCCTCGTGCTAATCACATAGTTAGTACTCAATGTGACAGGTGGTAAGCCGTGTCGCCATTTATAAGCACTAACTATCACCTGTTCGGGGAACAGGTAGGTTTCCTCACGATGTTTTACTCACCGTAATATTCGACGCATTTCGTAAATGTATTTTTATTAGTAAATAGTTTTAACAAGCAGCTGGTTACAGTATTCGTATACCTAATACGCAATTTTCCTTACAAAGTAAAGAAGATCAGTAAGTTCAACTAATGCATACTAAAGTTACTAAGCGAGTTTAAAACATCCTATCAGTGCACGGATTTAGACTTTAAGTGCATAAGTTTAGAGTTGAATATTCCTTAATGGCTTCCAAAGTATTTAAAGTGTAGTAATATCTTGTAAAGCCGGGATTTCAAAAGATGTATCTATCTGTCTTTTTAGGGCACTGCGTCAGCTATACATTTTATATTTTAAAACAGTAAACGATTTTTTAGTCCCGTTATAAAACATGCATACATACACATCACGCCCGATTTCCTGTACAGGGGTAGATGGAGATCATAGATCTCCTTTTGTCCTGATCCTGACAAACCACTTTAATATAAATTATTTAGTTTTTTTTTATATAATTATTCGCTTCATGACTTGTGTATACACACTCCCGTTTTTATTGTGGCGGGGTAGTCAGAGGCTTCAATGCCCATCTTCGAAATTTCGAAGGCATGTTAGGTAGGTATAGGTCACTCGAAGTCCGCGTTTCACTAGATAGACAGCACCCAACGTGACAGGGACTAAAGCGGAACACCTTATACAGGCACTGGCTATTAACTATCCCGAGGAATAGGCAGATTTCCTCACGAATTTTTCCCTCCCATTAGCAACTGAAAATTATGTACGTAAATAAAAAACCCATATTTAAATTTTATTCATTGGTACAAGCCAGAGCCGGGATTCGAACCTAGAACCTTTCTCATAAAAAGCCAGAGGTCTTAACCACTAAGCTACAGCCGCTACATACAAATTATACATGTATATGTTTATATGTATGTTAATCACCCGCTTAACTAAGGTGCTAAGTTCCTAAGTATAAACTAAGTAGAGTCAAGTTATTTAAGTTGGCGTGTTTATTGCCTGGCAGCCCTCATTAGGAACCTTGTCGTAATGGCCGATCTTATCGCCTGAAGCGATTTGTTCGCAAACTATTCTAAACCTACGTAACTCTATTGGGGTGGACAGAACCTTAGAGATATATTGGTTTAAAAGACAAAGTATACACAAGTCGTGAAGCGTATGTTTATGTTTTATGTAAAAGACAAAAGTTGTGATGACTATTCACCCTTGTGGAGTAGTCGGAAGTTCGAGTGTTTATATCCGCAATTGCGGAGGTAGTAACTCTATGGCCACCTCGAACCCACGTGTTAACCAGATAGTCAGTACTCAATGTGATAGGTGGTAAGCCATGTATAAGCACTGTTTTGGGAACAGGTAGGTTTCCTCACGATGTTTTCTGTGGCCGTAGTATTTAATGTACCTATCTACAAGTGATTAAGTCCTGCCTACCTACCCCTCGGGATAGGTAAGCCAGTGCCTGTATACGGCGATACGGTTCCCTACCTATCACGTTGGGTGCTGTTTATCTAGTAAAAAGTTTTGAGTGGCTCATACCTAACAAGTTTTCGAAATTTCAAAAATGGGCATGAAGCCTCTGACTACCACATCATAATAAAAAAGGGAGTGTGTATACACAAGTCGTGAAGTGTTATATATATTATGTTATGTGATTAAGTATAATAAATAAAATATGAGAAGACTCATACTACAAAAGAGGTGTATATGTTAAATCCTCATTACTTAGTCCGTTGTATTTCGCGCATGGATCAAAGGAGGAAAAATCCTCTTTTGTCAGAGCAAATACTTATTTGAACGAAACAAAGGAGGTTAGTTCAAAAGGAGATTGTATAGGCGTTGCGTTTCAAATTGTTATCCTTGTAGGGTGTGTATGTAGAGATATTTTGTTCAGAGGTTATGGAGAAATAGGTCGATTACGCTACGCTATGGGTTTTACGGGTTCTTGGTAGCTGGGACGTAAATATAAAATTACAAGTCTACTATAAGTCTTAAAAGTGACTACAAATATGTATATAAGTATACATTCACGTCCTTTAATCCCTTTTGCGGTGAACAGAAACTCGGAGATATAATATCACTTTCTCATATACACCGTGATATTCTCCCTCTGTAGAGAAATTGGCGTGATGTGTATGTATGAATTTACATTATTCAGTATAAGTTCTACATTCATATGAATACATTCACGTTCTTTAATCCCTTTCGGGGTGGACAGAACCTTTAAGAAACAATCCTAGATTACATTGTATCATAAATATTAGAGTTATCATTTCATATGGTACATTGGTTGTTCATCGCCCGATCGATTCCTTTTACCTCTAGTTCCTTAATCGCCTCCTACTACAAGCCAGGAAGAACGGCTGTAAGACTACTAGACTCCCATGCTAGGAACACTATAACTAAAATAATTCTACATACATATCACGCCTGATTTCCTGTACAGGGATAGGCAGAGATCACGGTTCCTCATCTTTCCCGATCCTGACAGACCACTTTCGCTTCATCACACTCATACACACTTGGAGGCTAAAGGTACTCCTAACGTCACCCTTTTTGAATATGGCGTCTATCTGACTGTCATATGTTTTATTGGACCGGCCCCTACGTAACCACCGTTCTACTTCACTCACATATATGTATTCCTTTTGTCAATCTGCTATCATTCATCCGCATAACATGTCCAAACCATTGAAGTATGCTCTTTTCAATCTTAGTCACTACATCTTCTTTCAAAACGCACCCTACCCGTATCACATTATTTTTAATTTTAACATTCAATGTCACTCCAATGTACATATCCTGCGTAACCTATGTATCATTACTATAACAATAGTTACATATATACTACTAGTGACCCGCTCCGGCTTCGCACGGGTATAAAATAGCCTCCTCTACTACTTAATGGATATTATTATACATATAAACCTTCCTCTTGAATCACTCTATCTATTAAAAAAAACCGCATCAAAATCCGTTGCGTAGTTTCAAGGATTTAAGCATACAAAGGGACATAGGGACAGAGAAAGCGACTTTGTTTTATACTATGTAGTGATACTTTACGCAAACATTCCCCTACAAACCAGCTTTTATCCTGAAAAATGCGCATAATACCCAGACAATGCACCTTCATTAATCATGGCGTCTACAGCCGTGACATTTGGGATTCATATCTCTCGTGCTGGCTCTAATTAGTGCATTGTTATTGCCCATTTGTCATAAAGAAAGGAATTGGATACAGTGGAAAACTTGTATTATAATCTCGTAAATTGTGTATCTATTGATATTGTGAGGGAAAACATCGCTAGGAAACGTACCTAGCTCTCGGAATAGGTAAATATAGTGTATATATATAGCGACACGGTCGGTGCTGTCTATCTAGTGAAACGTTACAAGTCCAATATTCTCTAATATTCACACACAATATTGTATGAGAGTCTGTCCATACAGAATGGGATAAAAAGATGTGAATGATAGAAAACGCAAATATAGAGGTAAAATTGAAATAAATCTTCTGAAATACGTATTAAAAAAAAGACAAAGGTTCAGGTGTCCATCACCGCAATTGCGATGGTAGTAATTTTATGGCCACCTAAAGCCCACGTGTTGATCAGATAGTCAGAATATGTGACAAGTGGTAAGCCATGTCGCCATTTACAAGCACTAACTATTACCTGTTCCCTGAACAGGTAGGTTTCCTCACGATGTTTTCAAACACGTAGTGTGATAAATATAAGAGCATGCAAGATTTATCTATTCTATTTTAAGTAAGAGATTTCGCTAAATCCTTTAAGGTGGCAATCGATACTCTGTCTATCCCTGTGGGAAGTAACTCGAATAAAGTACTAAACGAACAAAACTTGGGTAAACTCCGAAACTCAAATCGCCAAAGTTTACAGTTATTTCTGTGGCGTAACTTGGGGCCAATAAATTCAGCAAAGTTGCAGAATAATTAATTTTATATTTAGTTATTCCGTGGGACGTAAATAGAATACCAACTAGTTGCTGTTCTTCTCGGCCTGTCATAGGAGGCGACAAAAGAACTAAGAGTAAATGGAATCCATTGTGCGATATGCTAGCAACCTATCACCAATATCCCATAAGACATCACAACCCCAATATACATGCTACAAGGCTCAGATTTTTTTATATTAAAACTGACGTAAGAGATATTATACAGGCTGTTTTTAACGTGAAGAAAAGCATGTATGAGAAGGTTAATAGCTGTGAGAGATGCAAAAGACTTTTATTTTTTAGATAGTTGCGATATTTATACATTTAACAAGAAACCAGGACAAATCGCGTATATTTTATAAGCAAAGGTAATACTCCCGTTTTCTTGCGAAGTAAGAAAGATTTGTCAGGATCTTTCCAACTGACGATCGATGTCTCTGCCTATCCCGTTAGGGACGTGTATTCGAGAGATGTTATGTACCTGAGGATCTGTCCACCCAGAAAGGTATAAACGACTTGTGTTTATACTAAAGCTATTTACGTCGTGTAAAATGAGCCTAATCTTTTATGAAGCAACAGAGTTGCGGATTAATTAATTTAAAATTATATCCCTTCTTAAAACTTTCAAAGTTAACTCAGCTTTTAATCACTGTTTAAAGTCTTACAATTAAGTTACACACCTGTATTCATACAGAGGTGTTGCAGAGATCACAGATTCCTATTTTCCCGATTGTGATGTACCACTTTACCTTCATTGACATCCATACATACACTTTTTCGAACATACTCGGCGGTTATAGGTGCTTATAACGTCACCTCTTTTTCAGTATAAATACAATATATTTCGAGTTTTAATATCTCCCTATCCGTTGCTAATTCGGGACATAATAAGCATGTTAACTAGTTACCGTTCTTCCCAGCATATGGTAGGAGGCGATCAAGGGACGAGAGGTAAATGGAATAAAGGAATGAGCTAGCAACCAGTCATTAATGTTCCATATGACATCACAACCCTAATATTCATGCTAAAAAGTAACCTAGGAAATATTATTGTGTCTGCGAGGTTGTATCTACCCCGAAAGGGATTAAAGGCCGAGAAACTATACTAATATTACAAAGCTAAAGAGTCTGTTTGTTTGTACGTTTGAACGCGCTAATCTCATGAACTGCTGGTTCGAATCGAAAAATTATTTTTATGTTAGATAGACCATTTATTGAGGAAGGCTTTAGGCTATATAACTTCACCCTGCTACTAATAGGAGCGAAGAATATAATATAAAAATCAAAATATAATTACAGTGCCATCTATGTTTCATGTATTGAAAACTTGTGCAAAAATAATAATGTGGCAAATTATTTGATATTGCTTGAAACCTACCCCCACAGGCAATAGTTACTGCGTGTGTTATATTTAACATCTTCTTGGTTATGATGACCTTAACAACGAATATTGGTGATAGGTGGGCGCATTGCCCTGTTAATTCAATTTAGCCCTAGTCACTTTGTCTCCTATTGAAAATCCTTTTGTCACATACAATATATTAATGCTATTGTCTGAGGCATTGTTAAGTAGTTTAAATTAAGTGATTCAAGTGACATCATCAATATATCATATCAAATAAATCAGCTATCTTTATTAATTTATCGTGATATGACCCGGTCTCTCATAGTAAATAAAATGAGTATAAATCGCGAGTGTTTAAAAATAACTAGAGTAAATTAGTATTGAAAGAAAGGAAGGACGAAAAATAGTTTATTCACTGCATATTGCAATTCATTAGAACACAGTACAAACACTCAAATGAAATGGAAACCTTGATGCAGTGAAAAGGTGCTGCCTCAAAGGTAAAGGTATTACTAGGATAAATAGATAAAATTAATAAAAAAGGATATCGGAGGGTATTTAACCTTATTCAGTGCTTGGGACGTAAAAAGAAAGCTAAGTAGCTGCCGTTCCTCCCGGCATGTCGTAAGAGGCACCTAAGAGTTAGTGGAATGCATTGGTCGTTGAACTAAGAATCTGATACCTATGTTCCATATGATAGATTGACTTTAAAGGCTCCATTTACTGCTAAAATAATATCTAGGATATATTATCATTTCTCCTAAGTTCTGTCCACTCCGAAAGGGTTTATAGGATGTAATTAATTTAAAATTAAATGAAACATTGGTGACATACTTTCACGAATGTTTGTAATTTAAAATTTATGTCATCACGAACTAAATTTCAAAATGACTTTTAGTCACTTTTTGTCCAAGGTTCTATCTAAACCGAAAAGGGATTAAAACGTGTTTGTAAATGTATGTTTACGTGTTTATGTATTAAGTAAATGACGTCGCCATGTCTGGCGTAATTCCTTAGTAGTTTAATGCATTTTTAATGACATACCGCTCTTTCGTTCCCGCCGGAATTATCTTTTAGGGATGGGCCCTTCCTTTGTTGGTTACAATGTTGCGGAATAGAGCTGGGGTTTGATATACAAACTACTGAGTACGTATACATTAACGTCCTTTAATATCTTGTGGTGTGGACAGAGCCTTAGAGATACGATAATCAAGTGACATCGTCCATATATCACATGAACCCAAATAATTATGCTAAATTTACTAAAGAGATATTATATGTATCTAAGGTATTGTGTACCTCGAAAGGGATAAAAGAATGTGAATGAACGTGTGTAAGCAGTATATAGTGCAATTTTATTGAACTGAATAATCCGACTCCAATATTTTATTTAAATCATAACTGTTATTCCACGTAGCTCATTTGTTGACTCTGTATCAGTGGGTACAGGATGCGAATGAGCATGTACCAGTGGAAATGAAGTTTAATGAATTTCCATGTATATTTTCGTTATTCCAAATCTTTTTACGAAATGCGTCGAACACTACGGTGAGGGAAACGTCGTAGGGAAACCTACCTGTCCCCTTCTGGCCATAGAATTACTACCTTCGCAATTCTGGAGATGGACACCTGAACCTCTGACTACCCCGCAAGGGTTAATGGTTGTGAACGTATTTGTTGTGTATTTTTTTGTTATTCGTATGTGTTTGTACCATTTTTTGTAATGTGTGTTATATTGTTGTTATTGTGAATAAACATTTTTCTATTATATCTATATTTACTAAGTATGTAAAAAACCAGACTATCCCATGCCTAATAAAGGTGCCTCCACACGCCACTGATAACCTGGTCGTAAAGTGAGGTCGCGATTATAAGACAAACATGACTCATCGTTATCAACTAGACGGTTTTCCGTGCGAGTTTCGGATTAGGTTAAGTAATCAGCTGGTTATGTCGTTTTTGCAAAAATAAAGCGATATATGAAATTGAAGGAGTGTGTTAAAACTACATATACATATATAGCTGAGTGTATGTTGGAGTAAATCGACGACATTGAATCATATACAATACGCCAAGAAAAAAACACGTAATATTTATGACCTTTCAATCTTCTCATAGAGCACTCTGCATGTATTTCAACAGTCAGTATTTTCGGGCTCCTGATGAAATTAATATTAAAAGTATGACTCGGTTTGCTAGTGTATTGCCTTATTAACAGGTCCTATTTACCACTACTCCCTTAATTGCCTTTAATGACATATTGGGAAGAATGAAAAAATATACCCCTTGATTGGAAAACACAAAACAATTAGGTTATCTAATAGTCCTAGTTGTATGTTAAAACAAATGGGGATTTGTGATTTCCACCTAGCCTTTGTACGGAACCTGATGTGATATAATATCGATGTATGTATTCGGACCTTCCGTAGGGAAACGTGTATGAATGCATTAGTAATTAACTGTTAACAGCGATGTCAATCAAAATCTCGATGACAACTAGTCAGATACTAATCAATACATTTTCAATGTAAAATCAATTACGTCCTTGTCATTTGTCAAATAATGTCAACTCAGTAGGGGTTATAATTAAGTCTCATGCTGTGAGGGACTAGAATAGAATGTTACCAGCTGTCTTCCGGGCTTACTGTACGAAGTAACTTAGAGAGGGAAATTATGAAAATTAAGGCAAAAAACAGGATTAAGGAAAGTTAGATAAATATTCCGAACTATTTGGTGTGTTAACATATGACTGTCAATTAGACGCCATATTAAAAACGGTGACATTAGAAGTACCTATAACCGCCCAGTGTGTATGAAGAGTAGTACGAGTGTCAGAAGCGAAAGTGCATTGTCAGGATCGTGATCTCTGCCTACCTCTCTACAGGGAATTGGGTGTGGTGTATATATGTATGTAAATATTTGTTCCTAATAAAGACTACTAGATGATTAGACAGACGTACCCAGCATAAAATATTTCGTAATTCACAGTAGTGTTTAAAATAGTATGTGTTAAATCTATATAGATGCATACAATCACGCTTATTATTACGTATATCTCCAAAGGAATAAATAGCAACTGTATCGATCGGCTTCTTGAAGAATTCTGAGAAATAACTTGCCTCGCTTTTATCTATTAGCTCTCATGCATGCTCTTCTGTTCTTCACGCTACAAAACCCTTCAAAAGTCTTTATTTTTATCTGTGAATGTTTTTGGTCGCCTTCCACACTGCCTTTGTATTTAGAAATTCCTTTCGTAACCCTTTTCATCCATTCACTCTACGTGCCCATTATCATAACATTCCTTTCTCTACGAGTATTTATTTTGGTACATCTTCTTTCACTAAATGTTCAAATATCACTATTAAATTCCAGAATTTCACGCAAACTAAGAAATTATAGTTTATATTTCATATAGATATGTCTATAAAACACTACACAGAGAACATTATTCTGTTAACTTTACCAAGAAGATCCAACATACTCACGCCTCATTAGACAACAATATAGTATCCATAACACATTATCATCATTTAATTATGTATTATAACACACTGTAACGTTTTTAACATAATTTTAAGGGGACTAATATATGGATTTTACCGTGAATTTTAGCCAGCTTACTCCTTAAGGTAGTTACACACGCACCGTTAGTACAGCGTGGCGACACAAGCGCTTTTTCCGCCGACGCGTAACAACTGTCTTCGGTATTTGTTTACGCTCTCTATGCGCATGTGTAGTATTCTTTACAACGCTTTTAAACGAAAATAGTCCTTATCGTATGGTATTAGAGATGCTTTTGCAAAGATCATTAGCTGGAGTAAGGGTTGAATGAAGAGCAAGGAGTACGCATTACGTTCCAAATACTCCTTGCTTAAGGTTTGATTAAGTCAGTCAAATTGTATTTTTTAGGGTTCTCCGAATTCTTTTTACTTCAACAATAGAACATAATATACATCACGACCATTTGTTAATGATAGGGACAGGAATATGGCTATCGTGCTTCGATACACTTGAAAGAAATAGCTTTATTACGCACTAAAAATAAGTACTTACGGTTTGGCACAATATATTTATGCAGCTTCACCATCTAAACTCCATATATAAGCTTCACTACAAAGGTGACACTTTTGAAGTAATCAGAAGCTTAAAAATCGCAGTCACTACGAAAATCTTGTGTATTCTCAAAACTTTAGCCCGTTGAAAGAAAGAAATTATTACTTTAAAGCACAGATACCCTTAACCTAACAGTATTTAGCATATTTCTGTAAATAAATATTCGTGTTACGTATCCATAGGTTCTAAACTCTATTACGTTAGTTTTCTCTAACTGAAACTGGCTATATGTGACCTATCGAAATATAGTGTGTCAACACAGCTACGGTGATTGTCTATCTGGCCTAAGTTCACTAATACTTTTTCCAAAAATGAAGTTCAATTGTACTTCTATAAATTTGTTAGTAGAATACTGTCAAATTCGCCTCTAGGATGGAATGTTGATCACCAATTCTTTGTAATGGGATTATAAATGTGTGTGTGTGCTATATGTAACAGAGGAAATAAAAAAACAACTTTCTTGGTTTACCACTCCATACATCTCACTTGTATGTCTTTATTTATTTAATTTTTTTTTTACTTTTTAAAAAAAAAGCTATTTTAAAACTTTTCTCAATCAAAATTTACGATAATATTCAATAATGTTTATAATATCTTGTGTAACCGTTGTATTTACATTAAAACTATGTACATTAACTATTTACACTGTAACTAAACCTAACCTTAAAAATAAAAAAACTTGAATCAGCCCATAAGAAGTATACATATATACTGCTAGGTTATTATCGGTCTGACATCTTCTCATATCGCCACAAATTAACCAACATCATACAGCGCCACACATCATATCGCTGTCATCTAAGTGTCATACATACATACACATCACGACGATCATTCCTTGCATAGACAACTACTGTAGAGACTACAAACAGTATATCTCTGCTACTGTACAAGTGTTGTACAAGGGATAAAACGCCCTGAGTATGTATATATGTATTTAACAGACCAATTTAAACATATACTATGCCTTTTACATGTAAAATATTCGAAGGACCATATCCGCTGATATTTTTATATACTATTGGGATAAGGCTAAGAACTCCAGTCATGTAGTCCAACTCCATCCAACCATCCAACTCCATAAGTTAATGCCATCACAAATAGTAATATGTACTAAGGTGACTGACGTCAGTATATGAGTGAACTACAATCAGCGATTACGGTGGATCGAACATTATTTTCAGCCTAAAAAGATCATAGCACGCTGTAAAGGTCATCGTACATTACAACAGAACGGAGCGAGTATATGTCGGCTTTACACTGTTATAACAAGTTACGTTTGCTTGTGTAATTTTCAATTCTCACATCACAAACAAATTCACTATTGAATTTAATGTATCTGTTACAGAGGAAGACTACAATCATCCATTTTATTATAATTGAAAAAAACAAAGTTTCGTCCACTCGATGTACCAATTACAAACGGCTATAACGGTCTACGTTGAAAACCAAGTGGCATTCAAATCACTATGTAACACTCGCGATTTATACTCATTTTATTTACTATATGAGACCGGGTCGTATCACAATAAAAATATGGGGTGTATCACGCTATAATAGGGTGAAATAAAGGTATTTATATCTTTATTAATTTATCGTGATTCGACCCGGTCTCAGATAGTAAACTCTATGTAACAGTTGGTCTATTTGTATTATTTATTTATGGATTTAATCACTTTTGTTCAACGTAGGCTGTTTTTATGTTTGTGACAATATCCACGTGATATTTTTGACACTTCTTAAATACAATATCTGTACTAGTCACTCTCTATTCTCTTCCAAGATACTATTGAGATATTTTTCGTGGAAATATATCACGAAATTGCCGTTTACAAAACAATTATTATAAGAAGCCAGATGCAAACGTCAACGCCACGAATTCAGTGAGCGACAGGCCTTATCCTAACAAACAATCATTAGGGAAGAAAATCAAAAACTATACAGCAATTGATAGCTAAATATACATTAATAATTTAGGCAGTATATTCACTAACTACATATGTTACGTCAATTTACAGTCCCTTTCTATTCTTAACGTATTTACCGAAGAAATGAACATTTCGTGACGAAAACAACTTAAGACTCAGTCTAACGGTCGATAATGAGTTTGTAATTTTACGCACCATAAAATGCTCAAATCCTGCAGGCAAAATAGTAGTTTTCATATAGTACTATTTCGTAATTAGCAAACGGACTATATCGACCAAGCAAACCAAGGCTTATTTATTACTTTTGAGAGACATTAATATCAGTTTCATTAGGTACTTACGTTTATACATATACAATATAAAATAAACACTTGCATTGACACGAACTTGTGTGTCCATATAATTAATATGGAAATGGTTTAGACCAGGTAACTATAATTTGTAAAGGTAGCATCGTTACCTTACTGACGTTAATATCTAATGAAACTTTTTATTCCTCAGACTTTTCTGACCCAGTTACAACAGGTAGCGTTGCTAATGCATTTATTGTTAAAATATAAAACTTCAGTGACTTTAAGCTACCGGAGTCAATATTTCTTACAGTCTATCAAGACAAAAGACAAATGCTTTCACGATAATTAAGCCTTGCGGTGTAGTCAGATGGTCAGGTGACCATGTCCGCTATTGCGAAGGTAGTTATTCTATGGCCACCTCGAACACACGTGTTGACCAATAGATAAAATGTATCAACGGCAGCCAGCATTCTATTCTTGCACCATCACTTTTTTAAGGCATATTTCAATATTGATTTAGCCACGGAGTCAGAAAAATCTATCACTCTATTTTGTCTATTCCATCACGATTCCAAACACAGACTAGTTAACAATCTTTTCTTACACAGATTAATTTTCAGTGGATACTTCAAACATTCTAGAAGTCTAACTATTTAAACAAACTGGCAGTGTCACTTAGGACGATTTTGTTCAACTACAAAGTACTGTAAGCGGACTATTGACTATTGCTAATAGTAGACTATTACGATTATAATATATTGGAAAAACCTCGCTCCATTAGTGATCAAACAAAAAAGAACAGAGGATTAAATTACGGGTATTTCTGTGTATTATTGGCATTGTTGTAATAATGAATACAGAAATAAAATATTTTCCATATTTATATAAGAAAAAAAGTTTTTCTAATCGTACTTATGTAGTAGTACATTAAACACATCGAGTCCACATACTTCATTAAATTCAACTAATAAACCTATTAAATATGACTTTATAACCTGAAACTAACACAAATATTGTCTAAAACTTTTTTTACATAAATGCTTTCTTAATTTTTTGCTCCATTTTTTTTTCATTTTATTTCAATAATGACACATTTTTTCTGGAACTAATTGTAACTATTTAAAATAATAATACCTGTAGTATATTTTATAATAAATATTACATTTCCAAACGAACAGTAACTTATATTGAAAGAAAAACTTGTATTAGATTTAACTTAGTTCTATTTAACTTAATGGTGTTATTGGTTTACGCAATCTATCTTCTATCTATACTTTAAATCTATTCTGTGGTGTACTTTCTATTGCTTTCAAAGGCAGTTACATAAATTCATAGCTAATTGAAATTAATAAACTAATAATTGTTATGTATAAACAATATGAAACAGTGACAAACGCTCATGTTAAGCAATAAATAAAAGATCCCAGTTAACAATGTCTATGAAACGATAGCATTTTTAGTTTAAATACCTACTATTACTAACTAGTAAGGTATTTAAACAAACAAAAACAATACGGAATTACTCATTAAAAATAATACAATGGCTAAGTTAACTTACCATTGTTGTGCGTTAGTGTTTATTTTGAGTACATTTCAGAAGTTTAGATGTACATACATTTTCCGTAGTCAATTATTTGAAACAAAAATGAAGAACTGTTACATACAGATTTATAAGTAGCCTGGGTCCTACATATGTAGATTGCTAATACAAAGCGTTCGCCACTGCCATCAATCATAGTTAAGTCTAAGCTTGAGTAAATCGTAAGAGGCGACTAAGGGAATGAATCTGGGGAAATCGGTGTTTTTCAACTGTATACTTTAATTGCGATATCCATTTACCTGTCCAGTGGAGATCGACATTATTTAAGTATTATTTAGACTTGTCCTATACCGTATATAAACCGACAGTTCACCGACTTTTGTCTAAATATGTATTACGAAAGAATGTATTCTCTTGAAGCCAAAGAAGTTAGATAGTCAATCAGAAGCGAAAATATAACAAACTAAACAATACACATTTAAATAAACTTAACGAAAACCTACAAACGACTAGCTTTTCAGGTTAAATAAATTCTAACGAGTCACTAAATGTATGAAGGCTGATTGTGACACATATTTATTGTATAATAGTGCCTTAATTTTGGAATATCAAGACGGTTATTTTGCTAAACTAATGAAGTGCATTGAATGAGAAAGCAAACTATAATGGTGATAAACTACGAATATCATAGACCAATAAACAAAACTGAACTTTAGTTAGTAAATTAAAAAAAATGACAGTAAATGTAGAAATTATAGGTTCATCACCAAGGCAGATAAATTTAAAACACCGGCAGCTATCGCTTAAAAGACAACAAAAAGATAAATATTTGACACAAACTTGGTAAAAGTATAGCTGAAACATCTAGTGTATATGGCGAATAAAGGTCGCCGAATAACTTGACTGGCGGTGCATTTTGGAACTGTATACATCTGTACTGTCATACTGTCTTTATTAAGAATGATCTTTAGAAACGTACTTTTTATAAGATAGTCAACATCCATAGTAACTAGGATGAAACCATGTCATCTTGAACAAAATTACAGACAGTGGCTCTGACATATCCTGACAAAAAACGTAAGTTTCCTGACAATGTTTTCCCGCAACGCTAAATTGCAAATCGAAAACTGCCATAGAATAGCTGAAATTGCATGCGTAATGGAGTTTGTACTCGAATCCTTGATATTTCTTCCAACCAGTACGTCACATATTTAGGCTTAGTACACATTTTTTCTAACCAAGAGAATAGTATCTGTGTTTGCATAGACACTAGCGACACTCACCTGTCAAGTTAATCCGCGTGAACTAACGAAAAACGCCATATTGTTTTTAGAGATTTTTAAAAAATAACGTAAAAATCTGAATTAACCTACTCGATTACATTCTAATTAAACTATTTACAACTAAAATAACAGTCACAGCACGTCATTTTAACACTAGTCCGAATTAAAATATGCCGTACACAGTATTTTTATCTTATTCATATGTAATTTTAAGGAAAGCCATTAAAAGATCAATTCTGAAACTGTAGGTAATCCGACCAGTTAGTTTTCTGTACTAATACCGACATTATTTAAAGAAAAACCAGTCAAATTCGAGATACAGTCTAAACTAAACTACATTGTATGTGTAATTACTCATTATTTAATGCATTTGCCTGCTCTATGGCCCTAACCCTTTTTTATGCTATATCGTTATAATCTTACTTTATTTTTGCCTTGTTTGCAAGAACGCGTGATTGTATATGAGTAAATGACAAATAAAATCTAGAAACAATACTGTATCCTTTAATATTAGTAGTACAATATTGTGGTACACGGATAAAGTTGTCATACGTTCGATTCGTTGTTAAAAATGAAGCTATTTAGGATTTCTGTTTCATTTAGATGAACTTTTAGATGATTAGGGAAAAGGAAATTGAATTGTAATGTGTCAATGATCATAAATCAGATTCATTCGGCCTTTTTCTAAATGTTTAGTAATAGAAACAGTAACAAGTCTGGATTTCATAGACTTGGCTTAAGCCAGGACTTACTGACGTTTTTGTAATAAGACGGTTAATTTTTAAATACACAACGGCACCTCTATTTAAAGGTTGGAACTTTTACCTAAAACAATCAATTCCGACATTTGATATCAACTAACCATACCTTACTCTTAAAACTCAATTAATTCACAGTAAACGCACAAAAAGATACACTTTAATTTCCCGTCACAAACCTACCTACTTAATCCTAAAGCTAATAAAGCGAATATAATTAAAAGTTGAATATCATCGCAAACTAATATCAATAACAATAAAATAATATGGCTGTTCGAGTACTGGCGGAAGACCAGAGCTGCATTCTTGCTACAGTAGATGCTGAGGCATTACTCTCTCACTGCACGGTACTATTTTTTGTTGTACGTTTTAATGTCAACGGGCAGTGAATAAAGATCTTTCTTTAGCACACTTCATTTTATCTATATATCAACCTTATCCACTGTAAGGAATTAGTAAAATCTATATAATTTTTGGTACCTATTCAACTTTGCATTATTTATAAAGTTTTTCGAAAACTTTTATTATTGGTAAACTTGTACGCATGAATATCTACATACATACACGCATTTACATATTCACGCATCTGCTTCCCTAACGGGATAGGTAGATACTATCAATTACCACCTTAAAAGATACTGACAAATCTCTTTTACTTCACTCACACCCAATAAACTTTTCAAACATGCTACTCATAGATGAATATCTAAAGAAGTACATATTACCTATCCCTGTCTAGCTAAAAATTAAACAGTATGTGCAAACGAGATAAAAAACGATTAAACTATGCATTTTTTATACTAGAATGTAAATCCCAAAAACATAGTCATCCTGACGATAAAACAAATACAAACGTGTTCATTACCATTAACCCTTGCGTGGTAGTTCCGAGGTTCAGGTTTCCATGTCCACAATTGCGAAGGTGGCAAGCCATGTCGCGATCTTTTCTACATATCTCTTTAACTCTTGCTATAGCACTGATGGGGAAACGTTATTACTTTATGCTAAACTTAATGCTTTATGTTATGGTTTAAAAATATACCTACCTATATGCGATTTGCATTACTATAAAGTTTTAAAACTGCTATTCTAACTACGAACTACGCTTTTAACTCAGGGTAGTTATCTCACTAAAGAACATTTTATGCCTCATACCAAATTTTAACGGCTAGCTGACTCATACAAATCATAAGGGCAGACTTTTATATACGAATATATAAGGTCAATTTGCCAAAGTCATTACTGGCTAGTAATTCATGAGTGCGCCATCTATAAGTTTTGTGACAAAACTAAATGATACCAGGGTATTGTGAAACTAAGTAATAAACTACACAGCATATATATTTGATACTGCGTAGTTTAAGACCAATTACATTGTTGAAAATATAACCGTTCTTTGATCTTAAGAGAGTCAATAGTAATACCAAATTTACTGCAGTTTTATTTATTTTATAAAAGAGAAAAAAATCTACTCATTACTAGTCATCGCTAGCTTATCTGTCAGTTCCTGAAGTACCAACTAACAATATTACGAAAATTAAAAAATTTAAAACTAAAAAAGTACAAAATAAAAATAAACATATACTTATAAAGTAAAAAATACGCTCTTTACACTGAATGTGTATACCTACATAACCTAACATACATCACCATTTCTAAAACATTCCACTGTAATTTACCGTCTCAAGATTTTTTTTACTAAATAGTTCCTTTCCCAAGTCAGAGATGGCGTTGTAATATCATTTTCATCTACCCTCAGAATCGTCTGACAACTATACCATTTGTAGACTTGCTTATCTTTAATTTATGAAAATTAGATTTTTTATTTTTAAATCTGACCTGTTAATGACACTTTGAAACAAAACTGGAAAGTATGCCAAAATTTACATTATAATAGGAAACTAGTTTGGAGTTTTTTAGTGCATTTTTCTCATGTATTCAATTTTGACATCTGACTGACATTGTTACAGCGTGCCTTTTTACGACACATAAATTAACTATTATTATAAGAAAAAAGAGCCTATATTTCCAAAAATAACTTTTTGGTTATCTTACCCTCAAAAATAACGAAATACAAACAAGACTTCAATAAAGTAAGATTATACCAAAATAGTTCAAAGGTATATTTGCACCTTAAAATTATAACTGAAATGTCTTCCGCTAGCCACTTTCCTTCCTTTATGACGTTCCGAATATGATTCGTATTTTCTTTCATTATAAAACCGGAATTGGATATCTTTATAAGTGTGATACTTTTAACTCAGAAATAGTTATCTTCAAACCCTGGATATCAATAGCACAGATGCCAGCTTTGAAGATTATGTTATAAACATTCCTCGTTTACATGCGCTAGCGTAATGAACCAGGGACCAAAGTCCACTGATGTTTTTTGCAAAATATCTGTTCAATGTCCCTGCAGTAACAGCGTAAAGTTGGTCGTGGAATAGCAATCATCATATTACGCCATTTAAAGGCAATTTTTGAAACTTTTGCTAATCCAGTACCAGCTTCAGACTATTACTAAAGTGATATAAAACTACAATTGTGCTAAAACGCATTAGTAGACTTGGACCCCAGTATCTATGTGGTCTGCCCATTTTGTCGTTAGTCAAAGCAAAATCTACCAATCGGGTGAGATAAAAGATTGCATAGACCTTCCTACCTGACAATAGTGACCATATGAGATATTTGTCCTATAGGCCTCATATCGAATCAAAGGTTTTAGAGTTTAAAGATCCCATTATTAAGGCTAGCTTCACATCTAAGGAAGAATCCGACGCGTAATATCTGTCGTTTAACGCCATAACAGACTAATGTATAGAAAAACACTCGACCTTTCATTCAACCGATGATACATTAGGTCGAGCGTACATTTCGCATTATCCGTTAGATGTGAACCGTCCTTAAGACTAATCCAATTAAATTCTTGTCCTTAGTCTATTAGAAAAACATATCTTGTACCACTGCAAGGACATAGCCATAGAAACTGCCTCATCAGCCCAAATGCTGCTAAAACTATCCTTGCGATTTCAAGAGGATCTTACTTCCGATATCCCCTAGCCAAGTGGCCACAAGCTCGTTAATAAAAGACGATTATCCAATACAAAATGACTACTGTATTACAGCTGATTGGAGTAATATTATTCTACCAATAATTTGCATATTACGAAGCTTCTTTCTTAGTTATACGTTGTTTTGCGATGGTTAAAAAAAATGCTGTTGCTTACTGTAGGCATAGTTCAAAGAATTCCAAGAAATATTGGTTTTATATTATTATTACAATGAGCTGATCAATACGGCAGCCATTTTGAAATACTCTACTTTATTTACGACTCATGTATGGCTAAGGGTTCGGGTAATGTATGTAACTAGCAAATTGAACTACCTGCATCTATATAACCTACATATGTACAATGCATTCACACTCGGTACAGGCACCTCACGACCCTCGCGTGCCTATTCGACG
Organism: Leucoptera coffeella; assembly: GCA_030578115.1. Classification (NCBI taxonomy): domain Eukaryota; kingdom Metazoa; phylum Arthropoda; class Insecta; order Lepidoptera; family Lyonetiidae; genus Leucoptera; species Leucoptera coffeella. Next base: position 20,251 of record JAMBLF010000570.1, on the reverse strand, counting down.
AGTATCATCGCTGGTTCTGCATATGGTGGATGTACTGCTTCCGTTTCCGGGGCCTGGCTACCTCCATGTGGTTTCTCTGTAAAAAAAATGTTTATATTATTTTACATACATAAATACCTGAGTGAAGTGGAAGGGCAGTTACGTAGGGGCCGGCCCAATAAGACATATAAGAGATAGACGCTATATTTAAAATGGGTGACGTTAGAAGTACCTATAACCGCCGAGTGTGTATGAGAAGTGTCAATGAAGCGAAAATGGTCTGTCAGGATCTCTGCCTACCCCTCTACAGGGAATCAGGCGTGATGTGTATGTATGTATAAATACATAAAAGATCACGTCTTCGGTTTGGAAAGAACGTCTAGATATGATAATATCTTTGTCACTTCTTTGCAGGTATATTGAGGTTGTGACGTCATGATGCTGTCATAACTCCATGTGATAGGAGGCGACTTAGGTTTAAGGGAATCTATCGGGCGATGGGCTAGCACCTGCCACCAATGTTTCATCTGACATCACAACACAATATTAATGCCAAAACGTGTCTTAAAGGTTCACGCCACGCGAAAGCTGTATGTAATTCTTTTTGTTGTTTCATTTCGAAGCACGCGTACGTATAGTGGCCATGACAATGCATAGTGGCGCCAGTTTTAAAATGTAAAATATTGTATTCTGTGCTTATAAACTTAAACCATATAAAAAGTTACTGGGACTGCACTTTTAGCGCTGACTGTACAGTAACGTTGTTTCTTTCTTTCTTTTGACGACCTCCGTGGCGCGATCGGTTAGACACCTGAACGCTAATCGTGAGGTTCTGGGTTCAATTCCCGGTGGTGGCAGAGTTGAGAAAAACGCTTTTCTACTGCTTTCCAGTGTGGTCGTTGATTATATATGCTATATATTTATTTATCTATATATAATATATATTTCCTAAATATATGTTGACTAGTACCCTTAACACAAGTCCTAAATGCCCAAGGGGCCAATACCAAGGGGCTAGTTCAATTGGTGTAATAATGTCCAAATATTATTATACTATTATTATTATTATATAGTCAGTGTATAGAATCTCACCGGTCTGGCTGGCGTGTTCAACTGCGGCGGGGAGCCGCTCCTGCGGTGCTTGTTGCCCAACGAACGCGGAGTGCGCGGATGACGCCCGTCGCCACCGCCTGCGCTGCCTCCGAACTGAGACTGGATTACGCCTGGATATAAACATATTATAAATAATAATATTGTAGGACATTATTACACCAATAAAACTTGCTAAGTTGATTTAAGACTTATGTCAAGGGTACTAACCAACGTATATTTACGAAATATATACTTATTATATATAGTAAAATACATATATAGCATATATAATCAACGACTGGACTGGAAAGCAGAAAATAAGCGTAGTTCTCTGCCTCCACTGGGAATCGAACCCGGGATCTCACGATTGGCGTTCAGGCGTCTAACGAATCGCGCCACGGAGGTCGTCAATTAAAAATTAATAAACGGAAAATTTCGAGCTAGTATGTCAGTAGACAAAAGCCAAAAATGCTTTTAAAAACTAGAATATATATTATATAAATGTTTTACAATCACATTTCACGTTGAAGCCCACTTATGCTATGTTCCGATATACCCATACATTGGAGAATTAGCACATATCATAACCTTACGAATCACAATGTAACTGTAGATCATTTGTCTCTAGTTAAGTGAATCATTTAACCAAAAGTGCGAAGTAAAAAAAAACACATTTTCACATGAAACATTGTCCTTAAAATTAGATAAACTTAAAATTTATTTAATCTAATTAAACTATTGGCATTTCGTAAAGGAACAACCTGCAGAGAAGAAATGCCAAGAAACTCTGCAGACATTATTTAACACAAATTCACTGCAGCCCAACCAGCAATCAAACTATTATTAATATTTAAACACCCGTCTGAAGAAACAGGGTCGTGGTGTATCTATGTACTCATCAAATGATTATTAATATTTAAACACATACACCCCTCTAAAGGAAGAAACAGGCTCGTGATGTATCTATGTACTCACCAGAAGGTATATTATTAAAGTCAGAATTGCTCATGATGTGGTGAATGATGATGTTCTGGTGCGCGGAGACACGGCGTGGCGTCGGTGAGGAGCACTGGAGCGCCGACAGCGGTGGCGGCGATGTGCGCGCGCCCGTTGACACTAGCATCGCCCGCTCAGACCCTTCTAAAGGTGAATTGGCACCGTCCGACCATTCCTGGTGAGGAAAATGTAGGTTGGTTTATTATAGTATGGAAGATATACAAATGGTTAGAGGGATTGTTGATTAGGATAATATATACGTTATTTATACTGCTAGTAGTGTAGTTATAGGTCGTTTATATAAGGAAAGTAACTATCTATATTCTACAAGATGATTAAGGGCCGGGGCACAACTGAAGCCACACCATGTGTTTGTACCATACACACAACATTGAAAATTCATTCGATAAACAATGCATTGATGAACCAGCAAAACGAAATAACTTCACGTAAAGACCATTCAATATCATCATTTGTCACATGCTCCATCGCAACCCCAATATTCATGCTACAAAGTAACCGAGGAGACATTATATTTTCAAGATAATATCCACTTGAACGGGACTAAAGGACGAGTATGTAAGTATTCCAAAACCAACTAACCGGCTCACTATCCTCGGGCGTAGTAGACAGCGATATATGCTCCTGTATAACCGGGCTTTGAACCGGCAACACTACCGCCCTCTGCACCTTATTCGGAAAGAAATAGGGCTCAAAGGTATCCTTAACCCATCTCCTATACTGTAGCACATGGTCTGTGATCCTGACTACGCGCCCTAATAGGCTGTGGTCGCCGTAGAGAGCGCCTGTAGCCACGGCTTGTTGGAGAATTATGTAGCCGTAGTCAAAGGCTTGTTTGACTTGGATGGCGCCGTAACTGGAGCGGCCGATGTCGTTTCCCGGGGTTAGCGGGTCTTCGATGCAAAGGAGCGAGGGACGGTGGCCGTCGTTCATTTCCTGTGAACGAAAAGAATATAAAAGAAAGTTGAATATAGGGAGTGTAGTTGTAGTGAATAAAAACTAAAACCTTATACAAAAAGTTTAAGAAATCTAGCACGTCGCTATCACTAATATTACAACTGCACTATAACCCCGTTAGTCACACCAAAGTTGACTGATAGATTTGTACTATACATACATATCCATTAGTCAACTTTCCCCTCGAAAGGGTTTAAACTTCCATGAAGACATTTCAGCGTATTTACGACCTACATGGCGCGATCTTCTTGTGAGCCATTTGAAAATCGCTGAACTGGACGCCATTTAGAATCTCCACGGCACACACTAATTGATTGACATTTAATTCTTATTGTTAATTGTATAAAAATTTTCTTGTTTAATTTTTTATTGTATAATTATTCGTCCGTACTATTGTGTCATTTAATGTACTGTGGAGTTTCAATAAAGGTATATTATTATTATCTTTAAACCAGTTGAACATTATTCTGTTGGTTTCGACAAGTTCCCTTAACATCTTTAACGAACTTAACAAGAGGCTAGTACAACTGATGTAAAAGTGTCATAAATAATACTGCCACTGCTTTATAAATTTCCCCGAACAAGTAACAGTCAGTGCTTGTAAATGGTGACATGGCTTACCACCTGTCACATTGAGTACTGATTTGGTCAACACGTGGGTTCGAGGTGGCCATAGAATTACTACCTTCGCATTTGCGGAGATGGTCACCTTAAACTCTGACACCGCAAGGGTTAATGTTTGTGAACGCTTGTCTTTTGCTTTATAAAGAGCTTATAAAGCGTATTACCGCGTCTCGGTAAACCGTAAAGTCGCTGGTAATGGTTGGCTGAGGGCCACGAGTGATCGTGTTTTGTGGCGTTACCTTGGGGAGGCCTACGTCCAGCAGTATAATAATAATAATATTTGGACATTATTACACCAATTGAACTAGCCCCTTGGTAAGTTCATTTAAGACTTGTGTTAAGGGCACTAGTCAACGTATATTTAAGATATTTTTACATATCATATATAGATAAATACATATATAATAAACGACCAGACTGTAAAGCAGTAGAAAAGCGTAGTTCTTAACTCTGCCTCCACCGGGAATCGAACCCAGGACCTTAAGATTAGCGTTCCGGCGGCTAACCGATCGCGCCACGGAGGTCGTCAAAAGCAGTGGACTGACATAGGCTGATTGATTGATTGAAAGCATATTATAAGAACCAAAAACCATAAAGCACATTATAAAGAACCACCTCACCTTTTGTATCTCATCCTTGCTGACGTAGGCGCCGCCGTTTTTCACGCGGATGGCCGTCTTTACGTAGTTGAACTTGCGGCCGTAGAGCTCGAAGAACTCGATCAGTAGCACCCCCAGGTTATGCGGCTGGCGAAGGCGTTCCGGCCGCGGGTGCAGTTGCAGGAAACTGGAACGTAGGAACTTAGTTACTTACTAATATAAAACACATCTGCTTAAAAAGGGGGTCCAAAACGACTATTATTTATAAACTGTAAATTAATTAAAGAAAATTATTTCATGAAATCAACAGCAAATTGACAATTTAATTAACATCCACCTATTTGTCACGATCTTGTCATTTAAGATCTTACCACCAATTAATATTGGTGATGTAATATTAATCATTGGTGAGAGGTTACTAGCCCATCACCCATTTAATTCCATTAACCCTTAATCACCTCCTAGTTGCAGCTAGTTTACATTTTGCGACCAAGACTTAGCAAAGCACTTCAAAAAAAGGAGCGTAAAACTCTTGTATCATTCTTCGATCACATCTCTATCCTCACCTGATGCACATGAGGATGAGCGAGTAGGAGGAGATGCCGCCGGTGAACACCTCGTTGAGGTCCCTCTGCAGCAGGAACTGCTTCAGCACCATCACCAGCCGCGACAGCACCGGGTACTTCTCCTGAGGACGAGCGGATAATTAGGATCAACACTACAACCACTTTCGCTTCATTGACACTCATACATCTTCTCATACACGCTCGGCGGTTATAGGTACTCCTAACGTCACCCTTTTTCAATATAGCGTCTATCTGACTGTTATATGTCTTATTAGGCCGGCCCTTACGTAACCGCCTATATATATTCCTTTTGTCAATCTGCTATCATTCATCCGCATAACATGTCCAAACCATCGATGCATGCCCTTTTCAATGTTAGCCACTACATCTTCTATCAAACTGCAACCTTTCCTTATCACACTATTTCAGTTATTTAATTTATGTCGTTCTCTGATCATTGCTTACTTTAAACTGTTTTATCAGTTCAGCACTCTTCACTCCACTGCTCATGTTGAACGATATGTCCACCTGAAATCATGAAACGTATATTAGTATCTTATATCACTGAATATTACAAGACTCAAAGGTCCATCCCCATCGGATAAACATTTTTTATAGAAAGAAAGAAAGAAAGAAAACTTTATTCACTAACATACAAAAACACAAACATGGAAAAAAAAAATGCAAAGAACACCGTTGATGCAGTGAAAAGGTGCTGCCTCAGTATACGATGCAGCTAGGCTGCATCACTGGTCCTCCGGCAGCACCCGATTGGAATCGAATTCGAATTCGATTCGTTTATTTCGAGGTATATAATAAACTCCTATGCTATTACTTTTAATAAGTGACTAGACTTTCAATAAGTGATTTTATGATCCTTATATTGAATAAAAAGATTTTCATTTCATTTTCAATTATTTCATTTCAGTCAGATACATAAAAAGAAAGCTAACTACCTAACCTGAGGGAATAGTTGTAAATGGAATCTATTGGTCGATCAGCTAGCAACATATCACCAATATTCCATCTAACATCACTCCAGTAATTAACGACATAAGTATTTTCAAGACCCTAGGTTTCTTTATGTCCCCAAAATTCTGTCCATCCTACATGGATTACAGGACATGAATGAATGAATGAATGAATGTGTATGAATGTTTGTCATCCCCTCACCTTAACATCGGAGTACTTGTCGGTCATCTTGACGATGGGCACGGTGGCCTTCTCCAGCACCTTGATGCTCTCCTTCTCAGCGATATCCTGGGTCACCAGCTCCCGCTCCAGCGTCCACAGGGGCAGCTTCTCCCATTGACCTGAAAATAAGAGAGTGAGAGACTCTTTCTCTACTTGGTAGTTGCAGAGAATGTTTCTAGTTGTCTTGGTGGTAAGTCGAGATTTCAATATGAATATTACTAAATATTACTATTTAGACAACAATAGGAGATTTTCAGATATAATAAAGAATTCTCCAGCACGAGCCACAACAATATATGAAATTTTCCACTTACACAAAAAATACATTCATAACAACGATAAATATACCGTTTCCAAATCGAGTCTTAGAAACACACTTACTAATCTAGTCTGTGAAGAGCTTACATACGATACACACACTGACCGATAACAATATCGAAATTAAGTTACACACGCTCACCAATAAGAACAATAAATATATCGTTACATAATCTAGTCTAACCTTCATTATACATTATAAAGTTTCATTATCACGACCAAAATAAATATCAAAATAGTCTTTATAGTTGGTGTAGCAACAGACAGGAACCAAAACTAAGCTACACATTCACTATCAAGTCAAATCAATTCAAAACCAAGTCTTAACAACAAACATAGTTTAAGCTAATATAAAAAACACACACTCATCGATAACAAACGATATCTAAATCAATTCATACATATAACGGGCTAGGCAGAGACTATAGCTACTTGGAACCCACCTGAAACGGGTGACAAATCTCCCTTGCTTCGCTCACACTCATTAGACTTCTCATACATGCTCTTCAAAACATAGACACTAAAATTAAGCTCCAAACACACTCACCAATAACAACAATATCGATATCGCTAGTGGGCAGGTACAACCCTGTACGAAAAGACCCGAACACCTCGACCCTGGCTTGCGGCCAGAGAGCCAGGATAGCCCCCCTGATGCGGGAGACCACCGTCGTCCGCACCATATGCTCTGTCTCCGTCGGCGACATGTACATGTAGAAGTGCTCTATCTCTTCGTGTAATCTGTGAAGAGATTTACATGTTAACTCGTAGTCTGTATATTTAGTGAAAAAAAAATATATATATTGCATTTGTATATTTCTATCGTACTATACTGGGAAGTAAAAAGAATGCTAGCTAGCTGGCGTTCGTAGGTGACTAAGGGACTAGGAGTAAATAGAATCAATTAGGTGATGCTAGCTATTTGCCGCCAATGTTCCAAATAACATCACAACCCCTTCGAATGATGATAATTATTTTTATTTGATTATTCATGCTGAAAAGTAACCTTAGTGTTTCAAGGTCCTGTCCACCCCGAAAGGAATTCAGGGACGTCATTGTACATGTATTTGTATATTTTCTCGTACATGTAATGGTCAGTGCTTGTAGATGACGAAACAGTTTTGTCACGCAGGTTATGCCAAAGTCCGTCAAAATGCTAAGTTGTTAATGGACACGTACAGGTTACCCCGAAAGGGTTTAATGGTCTTAAATACATGTTTGTACTCAATTGATGCCTTCTGTTCCGAAAACGATGGGGAACCTTATGACATCAAGGTGAAGTCACTAACAAATTTGGATAGTTAGATAATGTAATTATAATATATAGCATATGTTCACGAATAACTTAAGTTAATACAATCCTAGAGTATTTATTTATGACTACTGAGCATTTTGGTACCTTCTAATCAAGTCACAGCTAAAACAAGACAATTATCAGCATGCTTATATCAAAAATTATCTCATTATTTTTACTTCATTAACTATATCTATTCTTACTATGACTATTCGCTAAAAGTAGGAAAACGAGTAACTTGGGATCATTTATAATAATCACAACTATTATATCTTATATTTATATTATACACCGAGTGTGTATGAGAAGATGTATGAGTGTCAATGAAGCTAAAGTGTTCTGTCAGTAGGACAAATGGGGATCCGTGATCTCTGCCTACCCCTCTACAGGGAATCAGGCGTGATGTGTATGTATGTACAATATCTTATAAGGCAGATGGGTGTCGTACACTAACACTAAATGCCTTAAGACTTTTTACACTGACGTCATCGCATTCCAAACTCAATTAAACGCGTCTATTAAATGACGTATTAATTACGCAAATTTCCACGATGGAAATTACGTCATACACACTAATAGGCGGGATAGTCATAGTGTCATATATGTATATAGTCATATAGTATAGTCATTTCATTTAGCGGCTGGCTGTAGCCCAGTGGGTAAAACCTCCGACTTCTTATTAGAGGTCCTAGGTTCGAATCCCGGGTGGCATGTACCAATGAATTATATTAAAAAATAGACATTTATATTAGAGATTTAGAGAGGCACCTAAGCCTTTGACTATCCCATTATAAAATAGTGTTTATGGGGGTGTTATAATGATAACAGTAACTACCCATCTTTTTAAAGTTCTTTTATCAAAAGGGAATCTTACGTCAATATTTTATTAATGACAAAATACGTTGATATTAATACAGACAAATAAATTAACACCTTTTTGCAGTTTGTGAGACAAATTTAGCCAGCCATAATAAGACACGTACCTACACTCAAGGACATATTACTAAATTGGGATATCCAGAGGTACAATTTACGTTTTTATTCATATTATATTATACGCCGAGTATTTATAGAGTGAATGGAAAAAAATTGCTAGGATGTGAATCATTTAGAATGAAGAAAATTTGTTAATTCTTTGACTATTGCCTGAAATAATAGGCAGATTTCGTCACCACATTTTCTATCAACTGTTTAACAACAACAACTGTTAAATTCCGATTGTAAACATACATATATTCACGTCTCTATGTCCCTACCGAGATAGAACATCGATCATCATCCTGACAAATCTCTTGCTTCACTCACACCCATAAACCTTTTCATACCTGCTCTTTTGTTCTTCACGCTACGTATACTTTTAAGACTTTACTTGTCCGATCAATCCCATTCTCTGAACTAACGTAAGAACCAACTAAGGGACTACGGGTCGAAGGATAGTCTAAGAATCGAACCCGTAACCTTTCAAAATCAAGGCCAAAAAATACCACTACGCTACACATTTACCCCAAACGTGATAAGATTATCTTATCGACAGTAACTGCGTAACACAGTTACCTAATAATAGATATTTGTTTCATATTCAAAATTGGGACGTAAATAAAATGCTAACTAGCTGTATTTCTTCCCGGCATGGCGTAGGAGGCGATTAAGGGACTTCTTTTATCTCTTTTGATAAGGAGACAACGCATTCACGACCATTAACCCTTGAAGGGTAGTCCTTGGTTCAGATGTCCATCTCCGCAATTGCGAAGGTTAATTCTATGGGCACATCAAACCCACGTATTAACCGAAGAAATTCGGAAGAGACATTGTATTATCTTCTCGGTTAGGTTTAACATTAATATAGTAGTTGAGATGTCTTTAAAATGGATTATAAATATAAGATAAAGGTATGTATGTGGGTGAGGTGGAAGGACGGTTATATAGGGATCGGACTAATAAGACATATGACAGTCAGATAAACGAGATATTGCCTATACTTTAGAAGAACCTATAACCGTAGTATGAATGAAGCTGAATGTCAACAAAGGGAAAGTGCTTTGTCAGGACACAAATGGAGATCCATGATCTCTGTTTACACCTCTGTAGGGCAATGAGCCTAACGTCTATATATACTTACACATCACGTTTCCCTGTAGTTGGGTAGGCAATGTTCACGAATTCTTGTCTGTCCCGATCCTGACAAACCACTTCATGACACTCATAAACCTCATATACAATCGGCGGTTATATGTACTTTTAACGTCACAGTTTTTTTGAGATATTGCCGATTTTTATTTACATTACTCTAACATAGGTAGCAAAGGTAATTCTCCACTACATAGTATAAAACAAAGTCGCTTTCTCTGTCCATATGTCCCTTTGTATGTTTTAATCTTTGAAACTACGCAACGGATTTTGATGCGGTTTTTTTAATAGATAGAGTTTTTCAAGAGGAAGGTTTATATGTACAATAACATCCATTAAATAGTGGAGTAGACCGAGCGGGTAGCTAGTTGTTTATAAAATATACCCGATACGTCACCCTTTTTCACTTTGTCGTCTATATGACAGTCATATGTTTTATTGGGCCTCTACGTAGTCGTACTTCCAATTCACTTACATATATTATATGTATATATATCTATTAGGTTGCTATAGACAGGACCGGCAGCAGGAATATTGTATTTGAATTCGGAAGCCATTTCAAAGTAGGTTAATGTCAGACTTGTATCTAAATGCGAATGTGGATAGCAACGTTTTATTTATGGACGTTGTTATTAGTTCTATTAATGTCATCCTACAGCTAAAAGTGAGCAGAGATATTGTGTTTATGCTGACGAGGATTAAAGGCTTTAATGTATATGTATGTATGTATTTATTAGTTTACATACATACACATAATGTCCGTCTTTCTACAGAAGGGAAGGCAAAGGTTAGGGATCCGAAAATGTGTCGATTGATATTTATTGTTAGTTTATATCATGTTCATGCGAACATCACGCTATTAATCTGAAAAGGATGGATAGACTCTTGAGATTAAGTGGTTAGTCACGATAAGTACCTACCTAGAATATAAACAGACTTTTAGATACACTTCGCGACTATTATCCCTAGAGGGGTGGTAGACAGTGCGTGTTCGGTTCCGCAATTTTGAAGTAGTATGAGACCACTTATGAAGTTAGGATCTTTGTAGGATCGTTCGAAGATTCGATCAATCATTTCTGTCTATGCCGTTAAGATTAAGAGGCGTTTATATATGTACATATATAGTTTGTTTACAATTGTATCGAAACGTTACTAACTATACAAACGAATTTCTGATTACACATCCTGATTTATGTACCAAAGTTCTCGATTATCTACGTCGGCTTCTACGTTAAGAAAAGCAGCTAGTAATACATATGTACACACCTGTTTCCCTGTATAGGGGTAGGCAGAGATCACGGATCCCCATTTGTCTCGATCCTGACAAACCACTTTCGCTTCATTGACACTCATACACCTCCTCATACACTCGCAGATGGTTATATTCCTCAATCACACATCAGCACAGGACTATTACCAAGCCTAATATTAAACATCTAATACACAACTGACCTTGGAAAAGACATTTTGCGTCGCAACAAAATCTAAATCGTAGTTTTTACGAATATTTGTCACAGAATTATTAACAAATTGTCATTTCATAAAATGACTCGGTTTGTTGTAATGCATCGTTATAATACAGTTATTAGAAGTAAGTTATAATTCACGTTACATGAAGAAACAAAACTGCACGGGACATTACTTTAGTTACAATATCCTGTGCTCACTTGGACGTAAAAGAATGCTAGTTGCCGTTCTTCCCACCATATCGTAGGCGACTAAATCACTAAAGATCAATGGAATCTATTGGCATATGGCTTAGCTACATGTCACCAAATGTTTCGTGTTAATGGCATTCTAACTCTGATACTATTGCTGAAAGGAGATATTATATCTCCAAAGTTCCACCGAAAGATATTATGTCATTTAGTATTGTACAATGAAAGGGATAAAATGACGTAAATGCACCGTCAATCAACGATGATCATGTGAGGTACAAAAAATTCCTCAAATTTTTTCTAAATGTAGATATATGACAGTCAGTGTAGTATAGTGTGTAGGTAGTATCATAGATAACGTATACTTCACAACCGTAAATCTAGTAGGGATATACAGAGTGACTGTGACGCAAATTCTTATTCACATTTGCAATTTTACCATTAGTGGTAAAAACTAGAAACTTTGTAAAAGAACTGACACTTCCAATAAACTACAACATTGATATTTATCTCCAAAATGCATTTTATATGAAAGCTTTTTTTAAATGAAGCAGGTGAGACCTCCGACTTCTTATTACAATTTCTAGGTCCAACCAAATACCTGCTCAGGTATGTACGAATGAATAAAATTTAAATATTTGCTTTTCATTTACTTACACAATTTACAGTTGCTTAGGTGAGGGAAAACGTTGCGAGGAAACCTACCTATCTTGAGGGATAGGTAAGGCCAGTCTATATAACGTCTAGTCTATATACGACAAAACTATTCACTCCCTATCACATTGGACACTGTATATGCATTGAAACGTGGGGAACTTTCAGTGGCCTATACCCAACATGCAGTATTGTAGGCAATCTAGAAGTATTCATATTAAAATGATATCTTCTCCTTACCATACATACACATCACGCCTGATTCCCTGTAGAAGGGTAGGCACGGATCACGGATCGTCATCTGTCCCGATCCTGGCAAACCACTTTTGCTTCATTGACACTTATACAACTACTTAAACCTAGTTATAATGTCCTAATACAATACTTCCATCTCTACAGAATATAGAGCTACACTACTTTTTTACACTATCCCACTAAATAGCAACGCAAGATGTTAATTACTAAAAGCATGCAACAACTTGATCCAGTCAAATTAAAAGGAAGTACGAAGACTAGGTCAAATTAGTCATATAATGCCTCAATCTCATACTAATCGGGGACTTAACTATGATGACTTTAGGTAGATGACAATATTTAATAGCTGTGCAAGTGGTGATGTACAAAACAAACCACATATCAAGTTAGGTTATTGTCTACTGGTTGGAATGAGATCTATAATTGGCCAAAACTAGTGTTGACTGAGAAGACGTATCCCTAACCGCCACGTGTTTATGAGTGTCAATGAAACGAAAGTGATCTATCATGATCCGGACAATGTGGTTCTGTGATCTCTACAGGGAATCAGACGTGATGTGTATGTATGTATGAGTGTCACTAGACTAACTACCTCAAAAAGGTGTTTATTTATTTGCTAGAGTTATCATTTTGGTCAAATTGAGATAATTGGGATTAAAGTTTATTAAAAAATTGTACCCTTTTTTCTTCACAGACAGCAGTATTAGTCCCTAGGAGTAGACAGGCTTAGATATGTCATTTTGTTAGGTGAAAGGTACATACCTAACTGTGACAAGGTAAAATTAGCAGGTTAGTAACTTGATTTTAAGGTCATTTTAGTTTAGGTGTCTTAGGTTATTCTACTGCCTAGGCTATCTAGTGTTTTGGTAGAAAATATAAATAGAGAAACATACATAGATACATAGAGAAATATGTGCTGTGTATGTATGTAATAATTGAGGCTTTGAGAAGACATAACGCTACTGACTGACACACACAATATTTGCATTAGTTATAAAGGGTAGATTGGACATAACAAAATAATCATTTAATAAATAATTAATAAATTATACATAAATTCTTATTCATTTCAATTAAGTCATATACGAAGTAATGAGGCGGTTACTAATATAAGTTTAATGGGTAATAAAATACAGGTATCAAGAAAATTTGAATTGTGGTGCATGCAATGTACTTTCTAACACACATTATAATAAATAGCTATGCAAATAGATCATTATCAACATGATACATATAAATTAAGATATGTCCAATCTAGTATAATTTAAATTGCCGAGTTTAAGGTAGTAAGAACAAAGTAAACAAACCTTTTAGTAAGCTTATATGAGGATATCATCTTATCTCTTTACTTAAGTGCTTGGACTCACAAAGTTCTGTGACAGAGGTTACTTATCAATATTAGTCATTTATATACAAATGCACAGTCCTTTTCCTCAATAAAATTAATATACAAGCACTACATCTAGACTTTATGAAAGTAACAGTCAAACATACATTTTTAAATGCAAAGGGAGGTAGTTTGTCATTTTATTGTTTTCACATATCTTTGACAGTGTCAGGTGCAGTGTGAAGGCAACAGGTGAACATTTCCAATTAGGTCATGAGTGCTCTAAATATGTAGCGATGTAAACAGTACGGGGATAGGCGGCGACGACGTCATAGCACAATGCACTCTACACGTGAATTGCCATGCACCCGCCAGCCGTCTTACAACCTCGCTTACACTTACCCCAGGATCCCAGGCTTGTACTTGTACTCCCGTATCCTCCAAGGACACCCTCCAAACTCCCCTATCAGTGCGTCGTGATTCTTGTTTAGGTTAAATGTTGAAGCGCGGTTCTCATTAGTTTTCCTTCGCGTAGGATTGAAGTAAGTATTATTTCTATTATCACCGTTCACATCATTTATAGGGATAAAGTCTGGCGCTTTATTCACGTTGGGATTAGAGTTCTCTATGTTTTTCAAGTTCATTTTGTCAATATCACTTTGCGTTTCCCAGATACGAAGCCAAAGTCGCTTCGCGGGTCCTTCCTGCTCAGGCTGATACCACGCGACTGCGGGATCCATTCAGCCGGACCACTAGGATACTATTTACAACAGTACATTTTTACACAGTGCAATCATTCACATTAATTTATCTATCCCCATAGAAAATTAACTCAAAACAAAATAAGACACCACAAAGTGAACATGGACGACACGCGTAAAATTGACAGGACGTCATAGATTGACAAAGGCAGCCATTTTCACAAATTTTCCCAAAGATTACGATTTGTTGTTCCAGTTGAGTCAAATACCAGTCAGAGAAATGTCAATCATTAGAAAAAAGGTAAGCATATAAACTAGAAAGATCAGTATATCGACCTATTTTATTGTTAGAAACTCAAACCAAATGATAAGTATAATATAAAGGATTAATGTTCCTATAAATATACAATTGCTTGTATATTGTTTAATATAAATTCTTAGATATTTTTATCCTATAATTTTATCTTACGAATAGAGGATAGAGACAAACGCGTTCATAATCATTAACCCATGCGGGATACTCAGACGTTCAGGTGTCCATCTCCACAATTGCGAAGGTACTGATTCTATGGCCACCTCGAACCCTCGTGTTGACCAGATAGTATTTAATATGACAGTTGGTAGGCAATGTCGCAATTTACAA
Organism: Leucoptera coffeella; assembly: GCA_030578115.1. NCBI lineage: Eukaryota > Metazoa > Arthropoda > Insecta > Lepidoptera > Lyonetiidae > Leucoptera > Leucoptera coffeella. Next base: position 5,246 of record JAMBLF010000570.1, on the reverse strand, counting down.
GCACTGACTATTACTTATTCGAGGAACAAGTAGATTTCCTCTCGATGTTTTCCCTCACCGTAGTTTTAATTACAAAAATGTACATAGAAATTAAATAAAGTTCTTTTCCAATTGTACATGCTCAAGCGGGATTGGAACCGGTACACACTGATACAGAGTCAAGCCCCAAACAACTAAGCTACGTTAAGTTGCGAATAGAATCTTAATGGCCTAGCTCTAGGATCTCTAAATATCTCAATTAATTTATAAAATTTATTTTAACTAATTGATGTGATTAAGGAACTTATGGACCCAAAGTCTCAATAGCAAATGGGACAAAGCAATATTCCCCAGTAAGCACAAAGTATTAAATTGTCTTTGTCTCAATTAGTACGACATGTTTTTTTGAAAAATAGTAAAATGTTATATTTGGTGTAGTGAGTGTATAGCGCAACTACAAAGCTTAGAAAAATTTGGCGCGTAATTTGACAATGACAGTTGTAGAGTTTGTTTATCATTTTGTGAGACGATAAATTTTATGAATTTACTTATTTCCAAAAGATACAAATCATGTGTTTCTATAAAAATTACGTTGAATAATATAAATTGCGCATGTTTACTGCGTTGAATACATTTAGATTTTGTAGAATAGTGTTTGGTAGACATAAAATCGTGTTGAACGCGCCAAAGTTGTTTACCACAAGTGTTTTGAAAAATTCACATGATTATTGTATAAAACCAGTAGGTTATAGATTGGAGATGGCTCAACGAAGTATAACATCATTTTTCACCAAAACTCCTAAGAAGGCTGAGCCAGTAACTAAAAAGGATCTTGAAAATGAGGAGGTTAGTTTTTGGGCATATTGAAGTTATTATTCTACATTATATAGGCTGAAGGCATAATGTCGACTTTTATACGTAATAAACATATGTATATATAAACAATAGTTCCTAAAATACAAGACAGCTTAATAATAATTTCCCAGCCAAATATGCATAAACAAATTGTTCAGGTTGCCAAATAAAAGTGAACTGTTCAAAACTATAATTGTATCTCTTTGCAGGATCAGGATATCAGTGAAGAGTCCACACAAGATTCACCTGTTAAAGAACCAGTTAAGGTAATATCTGTCATCATTACCCATCTGTTCAAGATATGTTGACAATTAAAAAGAATTATTTCCACCTCACTCCACTGCTGTAAATATACACATATGTTCATATACTTCCATGCAATTCAATGAGGTAGACAGCACCTTAGCACAACTGTGATATGGAATGCATATTCAATATCAGGGAAAAAGTATCAAACTTACCTCTTTGACAAGTGAGAAGTGACAAATGATAAGTCCATAATAAGAATATACTTTCATGTCCTTTAATCCCCAAGGTTCACAAGGCGTCAGATACACAATAATATCTCTAGTTACATTTTGTCATCTTCTTTTTCTATGTAGTTCTGACAATTATTGTTACCTGCAGATTTCCATACAGTGTGGTCTTTTGTAGTGTGGACTGCTATATGGACTGTAGCACAAGTAACCTAATAAATAAAAAGTTTGTAACTACATTGTTTCCAAGTTCAATACTATCGTTGCTTCTAGAGGAGTTCAAAGCGGCAGAGGCTTACCAGCAGTAGCAGTGAGTCGCAGTCACCCAAGAAGGAGCCATCTCCCTCACCTACTCAGGTAGATATCTAAAGAAATAAACACATAACTTTAACTACTAGTTTTAAATTTGTCTGTGCTAACCTCAGACATAAAACGAATGTTAACTAGCTGCCATTCTTCCTAGCATGTTGTAGGAGACGACTAAGGGACTATATAGAATCAAGAGGGCAATGGGCTATTAACCTGTCACTAATGTTCCATATAACAGCAACCCCAATATTCATGCTAAACAGAAAGCTAGGAGTTATTATTGTCACTTCTAAGTTCTTACATTTCGTTTTGTGAGGAAACCTACCTGTTCCCCAAACAGGTAATAGTTAATGCTTGTAAATGGAAACACGGCTTCCCACCTGTCACATTGAGTACTGACTATCTGGTAAACACTTGGGTTCAAGGTGGCCATACAATTTTTACCTTCACAATTGTGCAGATGGACACTTGAACCTCTGACTACCCCGCAAGGGTTAATCATTGTGAGAGTGTTTGTCTTTTATCTTTTTGTCATAAGTTCTGTTTGTGGATGGGATTAAAGTTTGCGATTGTATATGTATGGATATGAATAATTTATATTATTAAACTGTGTTTTGTTAACAGAAAGCAAAAACCAAAAGACCTCGCATAGAGAGTTCGGAAAGCGAGCCGTCACCTCAAAAATCACCAAAAGTCAAAATAGAAAAAGCAACACCAGTCAGAACGTACGCTTCACCGAAATCCAGCAAGAATAAAAAGTCAAAGACACCGTTAAAAGAACTGAACTTGAAGCAAGAAAAGGAAATTACAGACGAAATTGAGAGTAAGAAAGAAGTTAAGAAAGAAACAGATGTTAAGGCAGAAGAACTCAAAAGGGATAAAGAATCTAAGAAAGTTAAGGCAGAAGTTCACAAAGAATATGTTGAAAAGGAAGTTACTAAGGAATCTATAAAAGATGAAGTAGAAAAGAAGAAAGTAATGCCATCTATATTTCAGAAGGAAAAGGGTGATACTAATGGAGTTGAGAAGACTAGTGAAGTTGGAGTCTCAGGTAGGATTTAGGAGTATTCTGGACATAGTAAATGAATAGTTATTTTTAAACACTCGCGATTTATACTCATTTTATTTACTATGAGAGACCGGGTCATATTACGATAAATTAATAAAGATATTTGATTACCTTTATTTTGCCCTAATATATGAATAAAGTAAACCTATATAAAGTAAAACTATAGTAAATGAATGCCAAATTTCTTTTATAGGGGTAGGTAGAGATAAGATGTTCTCTTTTTATGCGCAAGGTTATTATATACAGTTATACAACTTGTTTGGTGTATACCCATACTTGAATCATCTTACATCAAGTATCATGGTTATAGTTGAGATTATAAGTAAATTTTCACACAAATATTGGCTTGTTTTTATCCCTTTTATCGATCGATCCTGAAGATCAATGCATTGATTCTTTTTCAATAGTTCAATTGGTGTAATAGTGTCCTACAATATTCTTATTATTCCAGAAAAGGACTACAACCCTTCTAAACTAAAGTACCATCCAGTTAACGACGCCTGCTGGGCTAAGGGCCAGCCAGTTCCCTATCTGGCACTGGCCAGGACCTTTGAACAGATTGAGGAGATATCAGCACGCCTCAAGATCATTGAAATACTTAGTAACTATTTCAGGTATATTGGGGACAAAGTATGAATGTGGATCTCTGAAATCGGTCTACTTATTTTATTAACTATGTGAGACCGGGTCATATCACGATAAATTTATAAAGATATCTGATTACCTTTATTTTGCCCGACGTTTTGACATTACATTAGACATTAGCTGAGACGGACTCTAGTCTTCCCGCGACCACGGCCTATGCAACTGGGTCGAAACGTCGGGCAAAATAAAGGTTATCAGATATCTTTATAAATTCATCGTGATATGACCCGGTGTCACATAGTTAATAAAATGAGTATAAATCGTGAGTTAAACAATAACTACTGTCTACCTATGTTCACTATAGTGATTGTTGTGCTTGTAAATGGCGACATGGCTTACCACCTGTCACATTGAGTACTGACTATCTGGTCAACACGTGGGTTTGAGGTGGACACCTGAACCTCTGACTACCTCGTAAGGGTTAATTGTCGTGAACATGTTTCTTGTTTTGTTTATCAACCTTAATACTTAGGAAAGGCGACCAATTTCATTTCCTTAACCCTTTGAACGTTACGCCCTCTTGTAGATTGAGAATACCGAAGTGTCACAGATTGGTTATAACTTCATAGTTCTTTGAAATATGACAAGGTTTGACCAACAGAAACACTTTTGCCAACTAAAAAGCTGTTACCTATGAAAGGAATCCGGATGCCTCACAAACTTCATTCTTAATTCCTTTTATAGGTAACTGGAGGTCTGAGACTTATTTATGTATTCATTTATATTCATCTTCCAATAAATTATCAGCTACAATCTTCTAATTTTTTTTTAATATGTCGATAATTTTTATTATATACAATACAACAAGGAATTTAAACTATAAACCTAAAGTAGAAATAAAAATTAAATTACATAGAAAATATCTTTATAATCATCGCTGTCAGAGGATGGTAGGGTTCCCAAGATACCGATAGCATTCCCCCTCTGAATAGGTATGAATATTATTAATCTTCTATTAATTTTCAATTGTTCAATTATTCCTTATCATGTTTCCAGATCGGTTATAGCATTGACACCTGAAGATTTGACTCCAAGTGTCTACTTATGTCTCAATCAACTCGCGCCTGCATATCATAGTCTGGAGTTAGGTAAGATAATTGTGTTTATGACACACACTAAAATTAGTAACCTTAGAAGTACATATAACCACTGAGTGTGTATAAGGAGGTGTATTAGTGTCTATGAAGCGGAAGAAGTTGGTTAGGATCGAGATAAATGGCGATTCGTGATCTCTGCCTACACCTCTGTATTGAGAAAGACGTAATGTGTGTATATATCGAATTATACATGAACACTGGACAGTAACCTTACAATAGAAAATAATTACAATATACTAAGCCACCACTTAGTGTGCATAAGGTGTATATGAAAAAAATGGGGATTCGTGATCTCTGCCTACCCCTATGTATGGAGAAAGGTGTGATGTGTATATAAGTACATACGTATATTCTCAACGAGATACATAGAGACTATTATAGAAACTCGATAACCACCTTAATTACTCGATAACCATATAAAACATAAAATTAATTTATTAATTAATGTAATTTATAAAAAAATCATTTGTCTTCTTAATCTTTTAATCCCTTTCGGGGTGGACAGAACCTTGGAGACAAAAACATCTTGGTCACTTATTAGCATGTATAGGGCTTTGATGTCTTATGGAATATTAGTAACACATAGCTAGCCCATCGCTAATAGACACCATATACCCCTAGTCCCTTAGTCACCTCCTACGACATGGCAAGAACAACAGCTTATCATTGTTACGTCCCCATCACGGTATCATGTTTCACATATCATGATTAATAACTAGCGGGACTTATCGCGTATGTTTTTATATAATAAAGTTACCTTTATTAACCCGACGGTCAGTCTGCCCGTGACCATATAGATAAGTCCCGCTAGTTATT